>JARUHE010025137.1:0-16523 GCA_031471125.1 Archaeomysis grebnitzkii | reverse complement strand
AATATAGAATTTTAGAAAAAACAAAATTAAAAATAATTCAAACGAACAGTCATCTCATTTTTAATGAATCATGTTTATATATATATATAATTTATTATTATGACTTTAATTAGTATTTAGTTAAAATTAATTAAATAGTTTGATAACAATAATTTAAACGTAATTATCTAAAACAATTTACATTCTGAATGTAGCAAATACATTGAGACCTCCAATGTTTTGGTCTACATTAGGCAAATTGGTGCTTCAGTCTGTATCTTCAACACTGTTTGTTGGCGTTGCTTAATTAATGGAAATACAGTTTCAAATTGCTTTGTTTCTTATTATAAAACTTTAATAATGAATTGGTTGAAAATGCATATCTCAGTTTTTTCTAAAGATTATTAAATTATTTAGAACGGTATTTTTCAGTTAACAAGGACTCTTGTTTCTTGGGCGATAGTACGTTCATTTAGCCTTTTTGATTTATTTTATACAAGCCCTTATATGATAGAGTAAAAAAATTCAATATATTAATTAAGATACTAAAGTAAAAATTATGTTTTGTTCTTCTGTAAGATAAAGTATTATTTTCTAATCATCTGTCGATATAGTTAGTTTTATACAAGATCTTAGTAGATAGAGTATACCATTTTAATCTATGAATTATAGTACTCAAGTAAAAGTATGTTTAGTTCTCCTGTAAGATAAAGTACTGTTTCTAAGCCTGAGTCGATATAGTGTTGTATGAGAACTCAATCATATAAAAGCAAACCATTTTATTTGGAAATAATCTTATTTCCTCCCTTTTTTTGGCCTTTAGCATTTCTGAAATCGTTCATGTAAGGTGCTGATAATAATAATAATGATAATAATAAGGTGCTGATAATTCTTCATTTAAAAAAATAGAATTACAATAAAGTTAATAAAAATCAAAGTTTCATTTGTGAAATTTTTTGTATCAAATTTGAATTTGAAACGTTTTCAAACTTGTTTTTCTTCTTCTGATTTTGAACTTATTAAAAGTTTATAACTTTTAGAATTTAAAAAAATAAAATTGTTACCTACCTGCTTTGAACCAAGACATCAGTTTTTTAATTTTAAGTTCTTAATAAAAAACAACCTGTTTTTATTAATTTAAGCATTAAATTTAGTTTATATGTAAGATTTGAATAGTTAGCTTATTATTAAATAAATACCTAACAAAATATTTTTAGTTTTAAATAAAAGTTTTTATTGCAGGCATTGAAAACAATATTTTAAGTTGAACTAAATTGGATGGAACGTTAATCAAGCAAAAACTGAAACGTCTTCAGTTTCCCTGTAATGAAAAATTTCCTTCGAAATCATTGAAAGTTTTCGTCTTTACCACAAATTAATAAATACTTGACATCAAATTTGAAAAAAATAAAAAAAAACTCCCCATCACTTTCACTAAAAATACATTTTTTATAATAAATCGCTTACTTATAAGTTTTTTTTCAACTTACTTATATCTAGAAACATTTGAACAATTTTGTCGAGTCTTCCAAGATGCCTTTGGTGGACCATTACCCTTACTATTGTCCCCTCACCTCAAGTAGTTGCTATGGGCATAAATATCTGATGCCAGGGAGTGGTTGCTATGGCTACCGTAGGCTTCTAGATAGATATGGTTACTATGGTTACAGAAGAAACCTCGACAGGTATGGGCCTTATGGGCCATGGAGGTATCTTGATGGAGATGGTTGCCATGGTTACAGAAACCAATTAGCTGGTTGTGGTTGCTATGGTTACAGAAAACATCTTCCTGGTAGTTATTATTATAGTTATAATTTGTTAGGTTGTCACGATTAATAAAAAAACTAATCTGAAAACTTTTTCAAAATTTATTTTTTCGTTCTTTAAAGCTATGAAATATTTAGCATTACAAAAATAATCAATCTCGGCATTAAAATGAAACTAAAATCTAAACTTTTGAGCTATTTTGAACAACCAAAACTATTTAAAAATCTCGGTTTTCTCTCAGCATAATTGTGGTAAAAATATCTTTCAATGTTCAGATAAAATATATTTCAAAAACATTTATAAATCCTTAAGTTGAAGAACCTACAAGTTAAAATATAAGACATTGTATATAATCTTTTATATTTCTGAACTTTTTCCAATTTTTATTTTCACCAACCCAACTTAGAAATATTTTATATTGGAATTATTACTAATTAGGCATCACAATATAGCGTTTATATTAGATCTATATCACAGTTAGTCCATAGGACTGATACAACATTTAATTCATTGGTATTTCACGCATGTTAAGTTTTTGTAACTATAATTGGCAGTGTTGGACCTGTTTAATTTCCAAAAGTGAACATAATTGGCTTCAAGTTTGATATAGTTATTTGGTGTTCGACAATTAAGAAACGATTAGTTATTTGTAATCGAGTTGATGCTGGAATAGATGAGAAATAGATCGCTAGTTTTAATGTCTGACCAACCTTGCGAAGAACCAGCCATGCTGAACCGTTTCAAGGGATTCACAAGATATGCAAAGCGTGTCTTGAACAAGGTGAGAGTCTCAGCTTGTGCAGTTGGTAGGCCTGAAAGCGCTTCTGAGGTGACCAAGGGTCTATCGTGTAGTTGGCAGCACTTAGGATGCATTTTAGGCAAATTATTTTTTAAGGTTTTAAATATATTTCCACATTTTTAGTAATCCTTAAAAATGTTTGCTAATAATCAAAATTGCTTTAAATGTTATACATTGTTCGCTTGCTTCAGAATCTGCTTATTTGTCCCACAGAAGAGTATTTACATAATAGCTCAACTTTTTTTCTTTTAAAGAATTTATTAATTTATTTTCAGCATTAATTGGGTCGATTAAGGTGCGTTGTTCACAAAAGTATTTATTTTTGAGTTGAGTTTCATTTAAGTTCATAATTAAATACATTTAATTGTTATCATAATTACGTACTTTTAATTAGTATTAATTGTTTTCATTATTAAGTACTTTTAATTATTTTACTTGTGTGCAGTAATTATAATTTAAATTCTGCTTTTATAAAACTTAAAATCTAAGATCATAATTGTTAGCTTAACTGTAATTAGTGGATTTAATTCATCTTTATTATTCGTTTCATTGGATTTTAAAATTATTTGAGAATTCGAACAACACGTACTACTGTAGATTAGACTCACGCTGGTTTTATCTCCAATTATTTACAACAACTCTAATTAAGTTTTACTAAAAGTCCAGCTTCTTTAAATCACTCATAATTATTGGACAGAGCGGAGAAATTTATTTACTCAAACTTTAAATTAATTTTATTTATTTTTGTTTTTAATTTGTTATAGAACGAAAGTATAATTTATGACGTTTTGAATATTTTTTGAAAAAACAGAATTTTTCCTTGGTTAAGTAGACCAAAAATACATAAATAATACTTCCTTATCGTTTTTATTTTATGGTATTTTTTTTTTAATTTTAGTAGGTCACAGCTTTAATTGGTCTACGATTTGTTCGTATACCATTTATATTAACGATCTAGTTGTTGAGTTGTTTAATGTTGTCATCTACAAATTTTTAAAAACAAATCTACATGATTATATGAATAATTATTTTTTAAATTTTGTTCCCCACATATTTTGAAAACAACTGTTTGTTTTTTAAATACGTTCAAGTTTCCAATATAACTCACAAACGAAATAATATTCAGAAATTATTCCTATCATCAACCACGCCTAGTTTTCTATTTTTGGTTCATCTAGCTATCTGAATTTTTAAAAATTGTATCACAAAAGTTTTATTTTTTCACCACTTAAGTTATATTTTATGACTTTTTGACACTATTAAGGTCTGTTTTTTTAGTAATTATTTTGTATACTTGCTATCAATCTTCTTTCAATGTGTTGGTTGATTTATGTTTTTATCATTTTTGCCAAATTATTATTACTATTCTTATTTATATTATTATTATTGTTTTATATTATTATTGTTATTACTGTTATTATTACTGTTGTTGTTGTTATTATTATTGTATTATTAGCTTTATTATTATTATCATCATCTTTTTTATGTTATATCTTGATTGAATAAAAAAAATCGAGTTTGATTTTATCAAAAAAAATTGTCGCATTGAAGTGATTTTTGGCTGTTAATGTTGTGGATAAATGTTTGGCATTTTATTGCCAGGGCGTGAACGGGCGTAGTTGGAAAGGTTAGGTTCAGCGCATTTGGTTAGGTAGTGCAGAAGGCGTAGAATATAAACAATCAATAGACGAGAGTGGCTCTCCTCGACTGTTAGGGCGTTGGCTTGTCGTTGGCACAAAATAAATTAAATAGTCTTGCTATTTAAATAAATAGTCTTTGATGTAATTTCAATAAATAGTTTTTGTTATTATGCAAATAAATAATGATTGATATTATTAAAATAAATAGTTTTTGCTATTGTTTGAATGAACAGTTTTTGTTATTATTTTGATAAATAGCTCTTGCTATTGTTTGAATTGATAATTTTTTTCAGCGATTTAAATAAATAATTGTTCGTGTTATTTAAATAAATAGTTTTTTATAATAATAATAATAATAATTACATCTTTTATATAGCGCCGACACTATTTAATACCCTTCAGCGCTTCACACATTTAGGCCTTATTACTAGAAAATAAAAAATATTTGCTCTTATTTAAATAAAGAAGGCTTGCTGTTATTTAAGCAAACTATTTTTCATATTTGTCACGTTTTTTGTAACAACGGTGATATATAAACGTAATGGTTTATTTCATTTTATGCAACACCAGTTGTACAAATGAAGTTAGTTTCTGTTTTTATTAAATTTATACAGTCAAATATTTGTTTGTATAAATGAATTAAAAACATAAACCAACTTGATTTGTATCACAGGTGTTACTTAGTTACTTGAGATGGAATAAGCCATTAGACTTATGTATCATCGATGTTACCAGAAACAGTTAAAAGTGTTCATAGCCAACAGATACTCTTAACTACAATTTACATAAATAGTATTTTATCTGATTTAAGAAAATTGTTTGGTAATATTTAAATAGTCTTTTTATCGAACAACTTAGTTTTTACTTAAGTTTAATTGGTAAATAGTTTATTCGATTGTTAACTAAATATTCATTGCTATCCATCAAGATAGAACAACTTCTATAATGTATCTTTTATAGTTGTTCTTATTGGCATTCTCTCGAAAAACATTCTCAACTTTTATTTGTATATTGCACAAGTTTTTATTTTAAATGAAAAGAAAACTTATTATTTCTCTGTTCAATTATTATTCCTATTTAAAGTATAGCCAAACAATTTTTTTGTTATTACGTTTTTTTTAAACTTATGTCTATAGCCACACCTGTAAATATTTTACGATTTTTTCGAGCTTCTTCTCTATTAAGCTGTGTTTAAAAAAAACAGCTTCTATAAATGACCTCTCAGTGTTGTTGTTGTTGTTTATGCTGTTGTTGTTGTTGTTGTTGTTTATGCTGTTGTTGTTGTTGCTATTGATGTTGTTATTGTTGTTGTTTATGCTGTTGCTGTTGTTGTTTATGCTGTTGTTGTTGTTGTTGTTTTTTGTTGTTATTGTTGTTGTTGTTGTTGTTGTTGTTGTTATTGTTGTTGGGGCGGTGGGTAATTTTTGGACTCTTCCGAAAATTAGTCAATTTTTCAAAACAGAAAAAAATTTACAGAAAAGTTTGTTTAAATGAAAAAAAGAACATGACATTCTATACTCTGTGACACTAAGGCTTTTTGGTAAAATCAGTATTTACTTATTAAAACAATTACTTTTAAAATTTAATGTTAACCGATATTTTTATCTGAAGGTTTAGAGAAGGTTTATTTAAAACAAATGAAAGAACTGAAGATTCTAAGGTAGAATGTCTGAAGGACTTTGGTTACAAAAATGTATATGTTTTTAAACAATATTCATTTAGAGTTAATGATTAACCAAATTGTTTTTGAAAATTTAAAGATAATTTAATTGGAAACAAATGAAAGAAGAGTGTTATTATAATAATATATAGAATTGTATTAAAAATACACAATTTTAAATGTTTTTTTTTCAACAAACAAGCACAGCTTGTAATGCGTAGCATTTATTCGTGCATGTTTAATTAAATAACCTTTGGTTGTTCTTTGAATAAATAATTTAAATAATAATTGTTCTGTTCAAAATAAACAACAAATTCATTATTCAATCAAGCAATATATCAAGTAGTCCTAACTATTGAATAAACTATTATTAAAATGAAATACTCTTCATTATTATGCAACAATACATTCTGCTTTTTTACTAAATTAGATTTTGATGTTGTAAAGTTAAATAGATTTTTCCACATTTAAGTTAAAAAAAGATTCGACACAGTAAAGCTGACTGGTTTTGTAAAGCGAGTGAAGCGAAGGTGTTAATATTCCATCAATGTTTGTTGAACAAACAAATATTTTTTGAGATTATTGTTTTATGTTTTTGATAAAAAATCTAAAGTTATTTTATAACTAGTGGATCACTTGAAGCTATTTTATTGTAATTTATTGTTTCAATTTTTTTTAGAAACTTATTACTAGTTGAAGTTTTAAAAATTTTCAGTTTTACTATAATATATTAAATACTTTAAGAAAATTGTCCAACTAAACATCATAAATTGATGTTCATAAAAAATTGCGTTAACTGTTTTTTAGATTATCATAATTGTTTATAAAATGCTTAGCTCATATACTTGCAAAGCTTCGTTTCCATTTATTTTGTTTTGCTTCCTTTATGTTTAGAGTTTCTTAAATAATATTTATTCGTTTCCGATATGCTCCGATTCTCTTCAACTGCAGATGCATGCATTGGTCTGGGTCAACTACCATTACTCTTTGAGGCAAAAAATAGATCTTTTGTTTCAGACGTGACTGGAAAAGAGCGATCGTGTTTGTTTGTTTGTTTTGCTTGAGTTTAATTTTATTGAAGGTAATGTAACCTAACTTTATAACAAGTAATGTATATAGAAACATCAAAAATGATTTGCAATTAGATTATAAATTAGCTAAACACTTTTTTGACGTCATACACTCTTATGCTTAAGGGGTAAACAGGGGGGAGGCAGAAAGAAGGGGGCGAGCGGCTCAACAAATTATTTTGCTTTCATTGTTGTGCTTCTTAAGAACTTTTCTCAGTTTTGGAAGCTATTGTTTTGGAACCTCAAAAGATCTTTGTCGTAGCAGTAGTTACTCTGAAATTCTTAGGAATCTTTTCAAATATTTTTTCTTCTCTTTCAATCTGTAATGAAGCGAAACAATACTTTTTTTTCAAATTATGCCAGAAATAATTTTAGAATTTCAGCAATGCTACTTTACCAGGTCAAAATCAAAACATTGCATCACCTTCGAATGGGGTCAATGAATGAAACATTAAAATGTATTATAATGCAGTTTATTTATCTCCCTTGTAACGAAATGGATTGTTTAGAAAATAATAACTTTCATGATTATGGCCAGACAACTTAAAAATCAAATTCTGAAGTACATTGATATGAAGGTAACAAAAGTACACTTTGATTATTTAGTTTTGAATTGCATAGACAACTTCTATCAAGATATCTTAGAACAAAAGTTAATCGTGTATTCCAAGTTTTATAAATAGTTTGATATTATTTTTATTGATATTTTGATTAGCACATGTGTGAAGGTTGTTAATGTTTACCCATTTTTAATAATGATAACAATGTAAAACATATAACAACAATGCTAACAGTATGTAATAAAAAAACATCTAAATAAAGAAATAGCTAATAAATTATGATTATATAAACAAAAGAATGGTCAGCCATGTATTCTTTATTATTGTTTCTATTGTAACAACATCATCAAATGAAAACACCGGCGCGGGTATGGGGGGAGGGAGGGTGCGTCTTGCAATTCTAGGATCGGTTGCTGTTGCATTGTATTTTCATTTTTTTTATTATATTTTGATTTTGTTCATGAAAGCCATTTTGCTCATACATGTCCGTGTGTAAAAGTGGGCAATCAGCATTCTTAAATTAAACGATCGGACGGTCTCTTGCGTTGAGTTATTTTCGTTCAAATTTTGAAGCATTAATACACTTACAACATTTTTTATTATATTATTATAAAAGTGTTACATTAAATCTATCATGAACTAATAAAGAAAATATTTTTCACCATAATTGAAAATACAAATACCATAAAATATGTTCATCTTTAATGTTATAGACTTTTTTTGTATCTTTCACATCTCATTTTATTTTGGTATTGTTATTTCTTGTTTGGTATTGAGGAGTTCCTCGAGTATTGATTAACCTGAATCCTTCATCCATGAATAACTATTGTCATTGCCCTGAAATACAAAAACTATTTTGATGGTAAATACCACCAACATAGCTTTTATTCCAATCACCTCAACATGTAATCAATATGGTGTTCGAAACACCAAATAGAACACAATAGTGAGTATCCTGCGTTGTTCTAGTGATGTAATTTTTGCTCAAATGAATTTCAAAGTCAATGAACAATTAAAGGAAGTTCAAGGTTAGTCTTCAAGACACAATCGCATGCAACCAAAGGCTTCATTTATTGATTTTTCGATCCAACCAAAAACAAACAAGCCGTTATTAAAATCAATTAGTTAAACAATTAATTAATTAATTAATTATAGAAAACTAATTTGCTTCTATTTTTTCATTTATTAACACTAATTATGGTTTAATATATTTTTATAATTACTTTTATTTCTTTTGTATTGGATTTCAAATGCAATTTTCTTAGTTTTTAAGTATTTTTATTGTATCTGTAAAGTTTAATTGCTCCGAGAATGATGTGGTGTACATATGAACATATGGATAAGATGTGCCCATCTATTGCTACTCTAATGATGGACATTAGTCATATTTTGAGCTATACAAGTGATTTTAATTATTATTATTATTATTATTATTATTATTTATTATTATTATTATTTAGTATTATATACATTTTTTTAAATTTTGGTTGTAAGGAGGACGGCACTGCGCCCACCTATGATTTAAAGCTCATGTATGTTATAATAAATTAGGTTTAATTTGTTTACATTACATTTAGTTCATCAAAAATCGTGCGTAGTGTTCAACGATATACTGTTTACAAGCCTTAACACATTTTGAAGGAAGCTATTATGATTTGTTTGATAGGTGGACGCATGTCGCATGGTGGACGCATTTCCGCAACGTACCCTAGTCCTAACGCTTAACGTCTCGTATCTGTTTACATTTTTATTTTTATATATTATTATTATATTATTTTTTTATTTGCTCTACCAAATAAAGTTTATTTTCATTCGCAGGAAATAAAAGGTTGGATTAAGTTGTTCAAGTCGTAATATTTTCATAAAATAGGATAAAACATTTGAGTGAACATTTCAAATGTTTCCATCAGTACTGGATTAAACTTTTTTTTTAAATTAAAAGAAGTTTTAATGAACAGAAACAAATAGTTTTTCTATTCACATAAATTAGATTGAATCAAAAGTTGAATTGGGTGCAAATTGAAATGGGTACAACCCTTTAGTGCCAAAGGGTCATACACTTCATAAAATAAAAGAGGTTTCAATGAAAACTTTGGTGTATTTTAGTCCTTATGATTAAAACAATGCAGGTGTTAGAGGAGGTTAACTGAATCATGAATCATTTCCACGGAATTAACAATTGAATTTTATTTTTCATTATTTTTTCATTATTCATGTCACGTGCGAATAAAATTTAATAAATAATATATAAATTGTTAGGTAACTAAAAAAATAAACAAATAAAGTCAATGAATAAATATTATATAAATAATTAGATTCATTAAAACGTGGCTTAAGAATAAAATTTAATGAAATAATAATGATGATAAGGCCAAAATATTAACACTCAATAAGGGTGAATTTCAATACTAACTTCAACGTAGCATAGTCGTTATGAAAATTGCTCATGTGATGGACAGATAACCTTTTGAAGTTGAGGATAAAAAACCAACAACCAGTCAGGTCACAAAGGGTTAAAACAATTCTGCTTCAACCATATCTAGATCTTGCGGAGGATAAAACTCTTCCAGGAATTAATTTCGGCCAGTTTGACCACATTGCCTCAGATTTACATTATCCTTTTGAATGCTTTCCGAAATTAATTCCTGTACAAAAGTTTTGATTGAATTTGTTGGGTTTTGTGATGCGCAACTGAACGTCTCTGATTAATTGGTTGCAATTAACACTGCTGAAGTTACGTGGGAATCGATATGAAAATAAATTCAATTGTTTTAGGAACAAAAAAGATTTTTATTATTGTTATTATTTATGTTATTATTGTTATTAGTTGTTATTGTTATTACTTGTGTTATTATTGTTATTATTTATGTTATTATTGTTATTATTTATGTTATTATTTTTATTACTTGTGTTATTATTGTTATTATTTACGTTATTATTGTTATTATTTATGTTATTATTGTTATTATTTATGTTATTATTGTTATTACTTATGTTATTATTGTTTTTATTTATATTATTATTTTATATTATTGTTAGTACTTTTATTATTATGTTTCCATTGTTATTATCGCTTTCATTATTCTAAGCACTTTGTAAATTGGTAAAATCGAAATAAAATAAGAAAAATAGAACATTCCTGTACAACATTCCACAACAACCTGTAACACCAACCAAAAATTTTACATTTGATTTTTTCCTTTACATTAAGAACAATGAAAAATGGCGAGATACAATCAACCAAAAATCTTTTAAAAAAATTTGAAACTAAAATTTAAGTTCAATCCTGTGTGTGTGTGTGTGTTTGTATGTGCGTGTGTGTGTGTTTGTGTAGGCGAGTGTGTGTGTGTGCACATCATGAACTTATAAATACAAACAAATGTAATTTGAATGATGATAGATCATGCTTATTCCATACATACAAACTATAAACACAACCTCAATAACACAATTGTATATTTTTTCTTTTTTTTAAAAAAAAACCATCATCAACAAAAACTTTGCAATCAAAACATACATTTAAATTACTTAGGCGACATGTACGCGTTGGTGATGACTGAAGTATTTACATTGTGAACTGGAAAAACAATTCTAATTAATGCAAGCAGGTCAAATGAAAACAATGTTGAATGCTGCAAAAATTATTTTAAAAATATTGCAATAAAATGAATAAATTACGAAACTATTGTAAAGTTCCTTAATAAAAATATTTGTTTGAGATTTCATAAAATATAAAAATTTAAATCAGTAAAAAATAAACAGTTCAAAGTTATCCTTAGAATCGTCCTGTTAATAATAAAAAGTAATAAAAATGATGAGAAGTTTGGAAAAACTCACAAATTACGAGACACTTCTGATTTAATGTTTTCATTAGCTACGGTAGTTTTTTTCATTTGAAAAATGATTTATGTATATAATGTACACTTACTAATTCCTTAATTATGTTTACTTATTAAAGTTTAAACCTAATAATAACAACATAATATAAAAGTAATTTAATAAAATGATAATGCTAATAATTATTTTTAAAGTTTCCAGTTTAAAATATTGAAAAATGCAAATCATGTAAAGTTAACACATATTTGTTTGGTTAATTTGAACTCGAGGTTAAAGTTCAATGTTTCCTTTTTCTAAATAAAAAATGAATATCTTAAATAATGTTTTGTAAATGTTGCGTTTATAAGTAAAAGTTTAATGTTTAATGTTACTACTGTAATGATGACAGTTATAACACTAATCTAAGTTTATTATATACTAATATAAATACCAACAATAGGTATAATAATATTAGTGACAGCATAAATTATAATGTAACATTAATAAACATTTATTATTATTATTAACAGAGTTTCATTATTACGATTGTTCTAGAATTATTACTCAACGGATCATTCTCGAATCACCAGACGTTGTTGAAGTTAATTTTTTTGTTTTTGTTCTATTTTGGTAAAATTAATCGAATTTCACATTACCAAACGTTTTTTATATGAATGGAAAATAAATTAAAATAAAAAATTATTTAAATTTGTTGGTAAACGGATAAAATGAAATTTAAATGTGGGCGGAGTCTAATGGTCTAGTGCCAAATTTAGTACATCAGTTTAAATATTTTTTTGTTTCTTAAAATTAAACTTGGTTTAAATAGAGAAATATAATATTTTTTGGAGAATTCCTTATGTATAGACTTGTTAAAGGAGTTGTTTAATGGTAGTTTATGTTTCTAATCTATCTTAATTGAAGTTTGGCACATGTGCTTTATCACACTAAATTCTTGCTGATTAAACTGAATTACACTTGAGGAGATGGTGATAAGTTTTTCCTAGAAAAATATTTTCTATTTATAAATAAACATTTATTTCTTATTTATGAACATATATTTATTCTTATTTATTAATACACCTTTCTTATAACTTGCAAACAAAAAATTATTTCTTAATTATGAACATATATTTGTTCTTATTTATTAATACACCTTGCTTGTAACTTGCAAACAAAAATATATTTCTTACTTATGAACATATATTTGTTCTTATTTATTAATACACGCTGCTGGTAACATGAAAATATAAATTTATTTCTTACTTATGAATGTAAATTCATATTTTCTTATAAATAAAAACTTTGTCATAATTTATAAGTTTGGGAAACTAAATTTATAGGTATTAATTTTTGAAGTAATTCATTGTTTTAATAACTGTAACATTGACATTGAATTGCAGCTGAAATTTTTCATATTTTCTACAGTTGTATAGGTTTTTTTTCCGATGAAAACCTTATCATTTTTTTATCTTATCGTCAGCTGTAAGTGCCAAGGCACTGATTGGCACTATGAAGCTGTAATCAATGTGATGTAACAACTGCAATAAAACTTTTCTTATCAGTTACAGAATGATAGCAAATGTTTCTTGTAAATACCTGTCATGCTGATCTCATATTTCATTTTGATTATATCATTGAACCTTCAGAAGATTTATTTTATTTCACTTTCTTTTTTACTTGTCTATTATTTTCATAAGACACAACCAGCATTTATACCAAAAACAATATAAGGAGTAAGGTACATTAAATGGGTTTTCTACTTTTAAGTTAGCCAAAATATGGGTAACTAACGATTTTCTTTTAACTATAATGCTTATCAATAGGATGGGTTTACGCTCACAGTCCTATGTAAGGAGGTGTAACCTAAATTTTCCCGTTCAGGACACGAAAGTTTTCTTTGTTGACACACAACGATGATTAATTGTTTGCGTAAAGTGATAATTTTCTCACAACTGAGAAAAAGTTTAAAGGTCAACAATTTTTTTCCTTTTTACAAAAATAGAAGATGTCGTCATTACGTAATGAATAAAAATGAGTTTTTTTAATCATGGCAACTGATAAGATTCTAAGGAACTCTAATAGCTCTAATATAACTCAGTAAAAAAACTATACTAGAACTTAATAAACAAAATATACTAGAACTCGGTTAAAAATGTACTAGAACTTGGTGAAAAATATATTAGGACTTGGTAAAAAAGTATACTAAGACTCGGTAAAAACTTTACTAGAACTCAGTGAAAAGATATACTAGAATTAAGTATTGAATGAAACTACAAAAACTTCTTTGATTTGCTCAAGTATTATTTTTGTTTGTATCTAAAAAGACTTAAAACTCAAACTTAATTTTAAAAAACTCGTAAAACTAAATTAAGCAAAATAATTTCGTCTATAATGCTAGACTGGTTGTTGCGATCATCACTAAATTACGTCGACTTTAGTATTGAAAACAAACCTTATTGTATTGGATTCCTTTAATTGTTGGAGTGTTCATCAACTTGGAGTTGCTTTGAATTAATTAAATGTGTTAATCAGATTTGATATTGTTTAAAAGAAAACATAAATAATTTAAAAAAAAATTATCTTTTCCATTTCAATGTTTATTAAGATTTCAAACTCTTTTGTTAGTTTGGTATAATTAGGTACAACTCCTTCTTCAATTTATTATGTTCTTAAAGTTAGGTATAATTAGGTACTACTCCTTCTTTAGCTTATGATATACTCAAAGTTAGGTATAATTAGGTACTACTCCTTCTTCAGTTTATTATATTTTCAAAGTTAGGTACAACCACTTTTTCAGATTATTATATTTTTAAAGTTAGGTATAATTAGGTACAACTCCTTCTTCAGTTTATAATATTTTCAAAGTTAGGTATAATTAGGTACTACTCCCTCTTTAATATTATTATAATGTTTTATTCTGTCACGTCAACGTTTTCTTTTAGATTAATGTTGGTTATACTTTTAAGACATGGTTAAGCTTATCTTGCTTATGTTTTATTTATTTTTTGTAAATCACATTGGAATCTCTGCTTATTATAGATGATTATTAGTTTTATGGTTATGTTGATTAACTGTTCACTTATGATTATTTAAACATTATATTTATTCCAAGAAAGGAATTAGTTGCTGTATTTGCATTTTATTTTAGTTATATATAATTACTATCATTATTATTTTTATTATTGTTCTTCTTTATAAACTTATTGTTTTAGAGCTTGAACTATAGTTTCTTGATTATTTTAGCAAGAATTTATAGTATAGTACCCATAAATGTGTATAGATATAAATATATTTGTATATATCTATATATACAATCATGTATATATATGTTTACATTTAAAACAGGATAATAATTTGTTCTTATAATTTTGCAGATGTCCGGAGATGGAGGGGAGGTGAGGACAACGGGGGGAGGGGGAGACGGATTGGGCGACTTCCAGAACCGAATGAAACGTTTCCAACAAGAACAGTACAACCAGCAACAGGTCTGTTTTGGTTTCGTTTTATTAATCATGTTCACCATTTTTTTTATTTTACCATTTCTGAAATCATGTTCACCATTTATTTTGTTTGTTTTGTGTTCTGTTCTACATTTATGAAATTATGTCCACTCTTTCTTTCTTTTGTTTTTTTCTACCGTTTGTGAAATTATTTTCACCAAATTTTGGTTTTCATTTGGTAAATAAATTCATATTTTTCTTTTAGTATTATTGTCGAGCGTGCATAGCAAAACTCTACATAGGCGTAGCAATTCCGATGTAGTCATCGTCATTGGCGTTAGACAATGACTTGAACGCTTATATATCATCTATACTATTATTATATTGTCATTGGCGTTAGACAATGACTTGAACGCTTATATATCATCTATACTATTATTATTTCTTTATATATTTTTTAACAATTTGTTTTCTTATTTTAATTTTATTTATTCAGCAATGGATTGGAAATGAAGTATACATAAATAGTCTCTAAAGTGATTTTTTGATTAAATGAAGTTTTCTCACTTTGTAACACCATTTTTGATTGACATTTGTGGAGATAGATTTTTTTTAAGTTACTGAATGAATGGTCGCAAAACATTTGAACCGTTCGGTTTGTGGATTACTAGTTTTTATAGGTATAATAGATAATTTGTTGAGAGGCCCTTATTTCCTCTGAAATTGGAAAATGTGTTTCCATGAAATCATACATTGATTTATTCCTTTTCAAAATTTATCTATCTTTTTAATGTGGTTCTGCAGTATTTATTATGAACGGCATTCGTTTGAGCAGCACACATTGTACTGTAATTGGTAGATTTGTCTTAACCATTGGAAGAAGGGTGATTATATGAACGCAAAAACCTTGACTTTATCTAAGGTAAATTACATTGTAAACTTTAAATGTAACAATTTATTTTCACTATTTACTTTTTTATGTAACTTTAGTTTTTTCCATCACTATATTTACTTAATATTGTTAAATAAACTATTTCCCATTACTTTATGCTATGCATTGTTTTGTAATGAAAATTTCAATGTGTTGTCTATGCTGATCTACCTACTTGTGTTTTGCTGCTTTCAAATGTTTTTTGTCTCGATTGTCAATATTCCAAAATAACATTTATTGGAAAATGATGAAAAGTCACATTTTTACTGATGTGCTTGTGTTTATTTTAAACATAGTTAATTAATGTTTGAGAAATTACTTTCATTATTTACACTATTATTAATCTAGTTTGTGTTGCTGGTTATACTGTTAATCAAAGATAAATTTTAAACTCATTTATGGATGGTTTATTTTAATTTTATTACTTTCTTCAAATGAAATTATTATTCTAACTTTATAAACTGTTTATACAATATTAATTATTTTTAAGCTACCGCAATCTCCAAAGAAATTTACGGTATTGCCATTACAGGTTTGTTAAATGTAATTTATGGGCAAATAACGCTTTAATTCAACATGTTATCTTAACCATTTGGTAACCGCACAAAGGAGAGTTAGTCCAGACCCTCACGTAAAGCGATGATTAATAAACAATTTGATGGAGATTGCATCAATCCTTGCCAAGGATTTCCATTCTATCGAAAACTTGGTCAAATAAAAAATGGTATTTCCGTTCTTTATTATTTCAATTTGACAATTATTAAAGATAAATAATTTATGCAAATAATCATTTTAATTTAATGTTAAATACATGGCAGCAACAAAAAATATACACAGATACAACCCCTCGCTTTATTT
>JARUHE010025026.1:0-16525 GCA_031471125.1 Archaeomysis grebnitzkii | reverse complement strand
CTCTTCCCACAGTTAAAATGTCATCGTCCAAGAAAGGTATGCAAACCTCACGTAATAATTTCCAATGAAGTTGCCATCAAAATATCTAACATTGAAAACCATAATTTAAGAACAATTTAGTAGAACTAGCTCAGCTAGTTTTATTATTGATACAAATAGTATTAACAAAATAAAAACAAATGGCAATATCGCTTATAAGAACATCAATAATACTTTCACTAATAACATCAATAATACTGTCACTAAAAACAACGATAAGCTAAGCCTGTATAATGCAGGAATAATAATGTAATGAAAAATCTAATGATGTGATTGTTCCACGACATCAAAGCAAGGCAAATAGGATTTGATTGACGCTTTTAATTACCAAATAACTTCCACGTTTTAAAACCATCCGCCATTCCAATCATCCGCATCGGTGACTGACAATAACAATAATAAATTGTGCCATCAATAATAGTAATCACATCAATAATCAATTCTTACATTAGCATAATAACAAACAAACATTAGCCTAATATGAAGAACTAGCCACGTACGGATCATGTCCATCAAGCAGTTTGAATGAAGATTGTTATCTAACTACGCGAGAAAAATCCGGACATCCTCATTTTTGGCTAAAACTCAATAAATATAATTTTAGAAATATATATTATTATTAACATTAATCGAAAGGCCACAGTGAACATTTAAAAAAAACTTTTCTTAACAGATAAAAAAATATTTTGTACAACGCAGACGACAACGACATCTACGGAAAGGCAACACATTTGCCTAGCCTAGCAATAAAAATAAGCTGCGATTTATTTTGTTGCTAGCATATCAAATATTTTGGCTAGCAAGCCTTTAAATAATAAATGATTAACCATGAATTCACGATTCAATTCCCGGAAAAAATCATTATTGGTCTGACAATAATATTTAATAATCACATGAAATGGACAATATTGCCAAATTAATTATTCACGGAAATAATTTAATAAATGTTATGTCAATGTACAGAAATAGTGATGCGATTATTACGATTTTATATAAAAGAATAAAATGAAAAATAAATACCTAGAACACAGATCGCCTTCCCAGAAAGAAGTAGGAAGAGGTCAATTGAAATGTTGTCACGCATCAACATTCACATTTTCTATCATTATGATGGAGGTGAAACAAAATCAAACTAACTTTACAACAAGAACAACAAATAAAACTCACACATGAAAGTCTCGCGAGATAGTATTACTTTATATAAAATAGAGTTTTTTTTTTTAAAATACAAAATCCCTTTGGAATGTTTTTATTTTAAAATTATTGCTTTTTCAAGATAATTTTAAAAAGAAAAATCCCTTACACCTTTACTATTAGTAGTGTAATATTTAAATAAACTTTATTTTATTTCCTAAAACTCGATATTTAACCGAAATCTCAATGAATCTAAAATTTTGGTAATAATTTTCATTTTCTTTTAAATATTTCACCCAACCCTTCAATACTTTAACTACCCCTTCAATTTAAAAAAAAAACATTTACGGACGACAACGACACCAACGGAAACGCAATACAATAGTTTTTGCCTAAAACATGCTTGAGGGAGTGAATGAATTTGGTCCAACACCAAGACTGGTTGATGGTTAAGTGTTGTCCGAAAATATTTACAAGTCAAGGTTGCCCATCAATCAGAACTCGTCAAACTATAAAACATCATTCCAATTAACGTGAATTTCGTTCATGATTATGCGGGCATAAATGTGGAGGACTTTGTAAACTACGCTTCTGAAACTATAAAGGCATTTAATTTTTATCCAACTGTACCATCACCATCAAAACAAATCTCAATAAACGTGATGAAAATTAATCATTTTAACAAGGCATCATGTAGTTTGAGGAGCGAGATCTGATCGCCTTAGTGTATCCGTTTGAAAGTCTTTCACATTGAAGCCCGCAAAAAATTGAACGAGTAGTGTCGATGTTTGGCCTAGAAGGCACTGCCATGTGGCTGTGTACAGGATAGCATCTTCGAAGCCACCTGGACGATAATGACACAAAGGCCATTGTTGCAATAAGTGTTAAAAGCTTTCACCTCAACCCTTGCATCTGGGTTCCCATATTTTAATTTATTTCCACTGACTTTCTTTACAATTGAAAGAAACTTTCGAATTTGTTCACTTCCCAACATACTTGAACTAATTAAAAGATGATTACAAACATGGTCTTCATTTAGAATGGTTTGGTGGACATTGTCAATAATAGAAACACAAATGTTTGCTTCTATACATAAATAATTCGTCGGGTCAGATTTAAATGCATTTGAAAAATAAGTAAAAACCCGTCACCTGGTCAATTATTCATAGGGCAACCCTGTGATAATGGCATAGGTCATTCAGAGGCACCACTCAATTTATATGGTTTAAAATATTTATTTAGATTGTTAATATAGGTTTGTATTGTTTAAAATATTTAAAATATTTATTTACATTGTTAATATAGGTTTCTATTGTTTTCGTCTGATTAATAGCTCGTATTAAGATCGAAAGAGCATTCACATTATTTCACCTAGTCAAGTTGTTCTTTTAATGTTGAGAAACATTTGATCTCAAGATAAGCACACCTTAATGTGTTACTTTGTTAATTATTTAAAAAATTTCAAGATTCACACAAAATTAAAAAAGAATTAAAAAGAACCCAATGTGAATGAACGAAATATTTGTTTCATCTGGTGACACTGAAAGGAATTTAATCCAGAATTAGAAATTTATTTCAAAATGAGAATATTTATGAACGCCTGCATGAAGGGAATCTTTCCTCATTTTGCAACAAACACGAATAAACAGATTTGATCAAATATTCAGGACTGGGCTTCAACATTTGGTGCGAAACCTTTAAAAACATTGTCAGTTATGACAGTTTCAAATGTTTTACTATTTCATGAACCTTATAAAGCTACTTAAAAATTGTACATTGTTTAACAAATTAGTATTGCAGGTGTAGTACAAAAGTTGATTAAAAAACAAAATGTTTATACAAACAAACAATTGCAATCACAATTACAGGAAGCATTGAAATAATCAACAATTGAACAATTGGGTGAGATCAACATAGGAAACCCTATTTTTTGTGCTTCAATTATCCACATTTTTGGCACACAGGCTAATTAACCATCAGCAATGCACAAATATACACATACATATACACATCCACATACACACACACACATATATACACATACATATACACATACACACACACACATATATACACATACACATACATATACACATACATACACACATATATACACATACATATACACATACATACACACATATATACACACACACATATATACATACACACATATATACATACACACATATATATATACACATACACACACATACACATACACATATATACACATATAAACACACATATATATATATATACACACACACACGATATGATATGATCAAAATAATGTTTGATTAAGAATAAATAAAGTTTGAATTCAAAATTTATTTGCTTAAGAATTTATTCTTTGCAAAATAATAAAAAAAACATTTCATATGTATAATTGTATCACACCAACATAAAAACCAAAGCATGGTGTTCATCAATGTTGTCTCTTTCATAAACAATTCGTAGCGATGCATGTATAAAATATGAACCACTCTGCCAAATAAAATTGCCTTTTACATCTTATAAATAATTTTCATCTATTTTTCGATGTTAGTAATTTACATACACGCGCATGCACATAGATGCAAACTTTGTACCTTCACCTGTTTTGCTTTAATTTGGGTCTACTAATTTTATGCATAAAAATAAGCCAAATAAACGTACGTTTGGTTCTAATATTTAACCATATTTTTTTAGCAAAATGGGTTGGCTGAACTAGACATTTTGAAAAAATTAATATCTAGAATTACATTTCAATTACAGTTATTGGATTCGAGTTATATTTGTGTAAATGAATTACAAAGATGCGTAGTTTTATTATTTAGTAATTTATGTTTTAAGATTTTGCAACAACTAACAAGAATAAACTTATTGTTTTTGAAATTTTGTTCAGTTAAAGATGATAATTATTTAAGGTTGACTGTACAATTATGCAATTGTTTACGGCATTTAATTGGGATAATTTTATAACGAATGTATCTTGGTTTAGCTATACCATAGTATGGTAACCATACATGTAACTAAGTAAACTAAAACTGACTTTTCAACAATATTGTCAAGTGGCTGGACAAGTTGTGTAAGGATCCACGACTAATATATTGTAGTTCATGATTAACTAAAATGAAAGAACAATTGAAAGACATAGGAAGGTACTCCATCACAAAACACAGGAATTTCGATCGACCCTAATCCAGAACAATAAATAAGAAAATGTCGAAATTAAACCAACAAAAAAGAAACAAAAAAAAAACTTTTTCTCAAAACGGAATTAAATTCGCGTACGAAACAAAAAGAAACTGCCGACTGAACGAAAACATTCGCCTCCCCTCCCCTCCCTCCAGGCGCCTCCCGCAACCGAGCTCCTCTCCTGCTCTCGCTCCACCAAGCCAGGTTGATGTGGGAGCGGGCAGAGGGACGGGCTTGGTGGCAGGAGCATCCTCCGTCAGGACTCCATCACGCCGAAGGATCTCCTGGCGACGTCATACGATGACGATGGATTCGCCAGACACTTGGGGCCGTGTCACGTGTCCAATTGAATAACTTTATCAACCAACTTAATATTCAAATTATTTAAATAACCAACTTGTTGTTCAAATTATTTAATCTACCGACTAACTAGTTTTGACTGGATCATCTTACTTTAATAACCAACCAACCAGTTTCCATTGATTCGATAACTATTTTTATTAAATAACAAAATGGTTTCAAATGGATCAACTAACTAACTTAACCAACTCCAGTGTCGGTCGTTATATTATTATGAATTTTTCCTTCTCTCGTCTAAGGACCCAAACCATTACACTTATTCAACCCCACAAAGTCCATAGGGACGAACTGGGAACACACAATAGGAGTTGTTCGACATCCTTCCTCCAACGTATTTCAATCCTTGCGGCAATCATTATTCGGTCGTCAAATGGCTCAATTTGACAACTGCCTCTTTAATTTTAAAACTCCAACGGTTGCCTTTGGGCAACGTTTAAAGGCACATTTATATTACTGACGATGACGAGGTTAATATAAATAGATTACATTCCATCATTCAAAATATTTCTAGATCTTGTTACACAAATTCGTTGGAACAAATGGATTGACAATAGCACAAGTAAGGCAACCCATATCCAAATAACAGAACCTGCCTCACTTGTGCTATTGTCGATCCAAATACAATTCAAGTAAATATACAATAAATGGAAAGACAATAGCACAAGTGAGGCAACCCATATTCAAATAACAGCTTGCCTCACTTGTGCTAATGTGATTTCAGTATATATTAGCTTAAAAAATTAATTTTAGACATGTAGAACGGTACCTGAAGTGTAAACATTGGTTTGAACTTTATTCCAAAGATTTAAAGCAAAAAAAATAAAAAATTTCTTCATTTCACAAACAATGCTACAGCGAAATAGAATCGAAGAAGGTCGTACATATTAAACACAAACTACCGACAATAAATTTGCTCGGATAATTGCACAAAACATTCGACACACATACGAACGCACAACAAATTAATAACGATGATCTAAGATTAATTTGTCTTTGTCATTGTTATGTATTATTCGATATCGAAATGATTGGTAATTATAATTATTATATCAAAACGATTAGCAATTATAAATCTTGTATTTGTTCAGAAACGCAAATCCGCTTTTTAGACCTGCACATAATTACAAACTACATTCCAAACAAAATTTTTTCATGACATGACATCGTTGGAATTGGCGAAAGAAATACAAAATCTTTGTCATGTTGCAGAATGTTCACATCCTTTTGCATTACACCTTTAACGCCTGGATAAACATTGTCGTAAGGTGTGAAACACAAAGCAGTTTGCATTGAAAATAAGTTTTAGGAAACGTCACTTAGTGGTCTCGATAGGCATTAAAAGGTAAATGCACACTCCTTTTTACTGGCCACTTTTTCCAAGTTATAAACATATTCAAGATATAATTAAAAGATCATTCTTTGAAACAAGTTATTATAAACGTATTTAAAATATAAATAAAAGATCATTCGTTGAAACAAGTTATTATAAAGATATTCAAGTGATAGAGCTAAGTGATCATTCATTGAAATAAGTGAGAAACAAATAAGAAATCTAATGTTTGTACCAATTATATTTGAATATTCAATAAACGAGATCAAATTATAAATGTTATGAAAATATTTGGAAATCATTAAAATAAATGAAAACATTTCTTCCAAAGAGTGGGGGGAGGAGGAGGGTCGGCGGGTATGGGGGGGGGGTGAATAGTTTGCCTCATAGATAAATAATAATTAAGCCAAATTAAAACATTCTCCTTCCCCTGAGCTATGCGAGAAAAGAAATCCAAACATTTCCAGCTAATCAAAGGTATTTTTAATTACGTAATAAACATCGCCAGCGTTTCATTATTGAACAAAAAAACATGTTAATGCAATGATCATTCTCATTCATCTTAATCTTAATCATCATCATAATGCAATGATCAATGAAGTAGTTTTGTTTGTCATAAATGAAAAAAAACATCCAGCTACATCATGAAATAGTTGAACTTTAGTTAGGCAATTATAAATTTATTTGTAAGCTCAATCTGGTATGGAGTGAACTTCTCGATTTTATGACTAAGTAATGAATACTTCGTTGGAAAGAAAGTATATCGTTACTTACCAACATTTTAAAGACTTATAACAATTTGTTGTCAAATTTAAAACCCTAAGACATGGAATTGTATTGTTACCAATGCGGTTTCATCCACTTGACGGATGAGCGTGTTATTGTGAAGTGCAAACTGCCATAGAGAAGAGCTACAGCTAAACTGTTATTATTTAGACTTAGTTATTTATTCGTATTGCATGGGCTGTTATACTCACAATAGAATTGAAGTTTGCATTGTTTTATATACAATACATCAGTCTCAGTGTATGCAACTATTGAAAAAAACAATATCAATGGACTGAAATAAAAATATAATCAGACTAATTTAGCTAAACGATGCTACGAAACATTAACTTTTGACAGGCAAAAACATCAAAGAATTGTACAGATTATCAAAAGAAACTAAACAAGAACATTAGAATAATTAAACTTTGTGAGCCTTGCTGATGTGGACAAACTGTTTTAAAATGTTTAAAAACATAAAAAGTAAAATATTGAAAAAAAGCATTAGCAATAAAATATTAAAAATCACAAACTGTGAAATATTTATATATAAAAAATACAATATGAATAAAAATAAAATAAATTTGAATTGAGAGAAGAAAGCCGATAAAGTATGAAAATAGAAATTATTAATTAACTCTATACATAAAGTAAAGGACAACACCCAAACCAGAAATCTTTTTGCCACCAGTGCTAACCGGATCACAATGTGAGCAACAAAATGAATAACAACAACAACAGAACACGTATAAAAAAATCTTGATTAAAACAAAAACAAAAAATTAAAATTAAAAAAATTAATTGAAACAAGAATGATAGAAATTTGCGAGAAAACATTGTAAATTGTCCACAAACGATGGTTGTTCATTTGGTGGAATGGAGGCATTTGGAAGAACTCGTTCCTCGTCCATTCCCCCGACCGCCCTCTCTCAGAGGCCTGGGTTTGCAGGTCGGCCACTGACCTGTTTGGTCTTGGCTTCGACTCATTAGATTCATAAACAAGCGAATTAATCCACACACTTTTCCACACGAAAGCAAACGTTGTTATCACTTCATCAGCTGCGAAATGTGTCATCAGCACATGTTCAATTCTTCAAGGATTGCGATGGACAAAACCGATAGCTGTGTTTGTCATTTTGCCGAGTGTCCTTACTGCGATCGAGGTCACATTTGCCGTCTTTACTCATTATTTTTATCATATTATTAATCATCTTTAAAGATGATTCATTCATTATGTGAGAAAAGCAACCACCCCCAAAGTTGAAAAATGACAGGGCGACATAAATTAGTGGTTTTGTTTATGCCCCAACCAAACTGTCATTTTCAAAAATGTTTCATAAATAATGGTTATTAGAGAATAGTTAATCAATATTTTATTGCAACGTTTTCTAAAAACGAAAAAACGTTTAGCTTAAAAACATTGAATATTTAATTCAGAATTTGTTGTGTTCTATGATGACATTTAATATTTAATTTTAAAAAAGGTGTTCCGTGATGACAACTCTTGTGGACACACATGCCGTGAAAACTGGACACAGCTGATCTGTGTGACTTCCGAATCCAACCGAACGAATGCATTTGATTAAAAGGCTCGTTAGTGCAAGTGTTGTTTCAATTTGTCTCCATTACACATGATCTCCATAGGTGCGAAAATGCTCACATTTGCATACTAATTATCTTCATTAATTATAAAACGTTACATTTTGTTATTTGTTGGTTATGCAGCAGGAAAAAAAGTAATAAACATTTCGAATAATCACCATTACACAACACTTAGCTGTGTAGAAAATGTTCCTTTTTGTTTGGATTTGCTTTCAATAACATTATGTGAAACAATACAAAATGTATCACACTATTACATTGAGAATTAGCCTCGACATGAACGATAGCTCATCATTAATCATCAAAATAGTTCCTATCAAAAATGGTGAGAAATCGGAGCAACAAATTAATTTGGTTGCGTTAAATGTATTATAAATCACCAGATTATTTTCAATTATTAATCGTACTTCAGAAAATAACCAATACAAAATGGTTCAATGGATAAGCGGTTGAAAATAAAACAGATTAACATTGGCATTCAACAAACTTGAAAGGAAAGGCATAAAAAATAAAGCAGGTTGGTTTTTGTTTCATCAGTAATTAACCAATCACCATGGCAACGCCTTCAAATACTTTGTTCAAATAAACAAATACAAAGCTTTCATTCACTCATAAGCAACACCTTCGGCGACAATAATTAAATATTTAATAATTTTTAATACTTTCCAACATTATTTCGTGAAACGATCTGATTAATTAAACATTTTACAATTTAATTACTTTTCATAGATAGTTAATTGGTGGAAATACGTTAACCTGTTTATATATCTAACAATAAATGTATAGAAAGTTCTTTATATCATTCAAAAACATAAACTTAAAGAGTAAAAAAATAATCAAAAGCAATGTAGTAAAATTAAAATTTGAATTTGTTTCATTAATATGAAGGAATTGAAACAAATTTGTCAGTTCAACCCTCCTGAAAACTAAATCACTGAACACTAAAAAATACCTTTATGAATATTTTAGTTATTTTGTGATTTCAAAGTTCCTTCATCGAATGGACTGTTTATTCAGCACTAACTACAGACCAATAGATTATTCAGTGATGTCTTTTTGTATATGAAAGTTTGCTAAATTAAAAAACTTCCATCAAACTGAAACAAAACTAAGGAGCCAAAACCAACTAATTAAAACCTAAACCTACGTTTATGGAGTTTAAGCTGTATATTAAAATGTATATTTTGAAAACGAGTATACATAAAACTTTTTAAGATTTTCTTAAGTGTTCTGGCTCTTTTAATAATTTCGTAAAACAAATAATCTGTGCTGATTCTAAATTAAAAACAAACAAACTTAACACAATTTCTATGAACATTTGTGGCCTTACAGAGTGATAGACACTAGTTAAAGTCAGGTTTTGGACAGAACGTCAATTAAATCGATCCTTCAAATATTTATTCATTAAAATAATTACCTTAATTTGAAATTTCAATTAGTTGTAACAATAATAACACAAGCTTTGTGAAGTCGATTCATGGCCTCTTATATTGAATATTAATACTCGACTAACAATCATTTAATTGCAAAATACATTCAATCGATTCAATGACAATAAAACATTTACCAACAACAAAAATCGCCACAAATAACAGAGTACCGACATAAAGTACCAAATGTACCGGAGAATAAGAAGGATAATGACCGGTACTACCCGGGCCACCAGTGCCTGTACCGGCACCTAAAAGCCAGTGACCTGACTGTATATATTGTATATTTATTGTACCTGTTTAAACCTTCTTTACCCGTGTCTCGCTATTATACCACCACTCGAGACACATTTCTTCATAGAAAGAACGCCTTGTCATGTACGTTCATTTATCTTCTGGATTCATTATTCCTGGTTAGTTTTTTCACAACAGATTTTAATTACATTTAATTAATTAACCGACATTGTTGTTATTTTTTCATTAGTTTAATTAAAAAACAAAGCGCCGCCAACGCTGCTTATTTAAGACAGGTGAACAGGTAATAAGCAAATAAATGTTATTAAAATGAAGAACAATTCGCAATAAATAAAACAAATATTCTTTATTTCTCAAAAACACATCGATGTATTATTAACCAACATAAAATACATTAAATACAATATAATTAAGTTAATCTTTAAGGATTAAAACACAAAAAATCAATGATAAAAATAAACAAAAGACAATTACACCCTACGATAAAAATCGAAATCGATGCCATGGAAGATGAAACGCGTGTCACTGACGACCATGGTTTGCGCGGGCGCGCACGTGTGCTGAATGCAACAAAGGTGTGTTGCAGGACGATGAATCAGTGAAGATTGCAATTAATGGCAACATAAAATGCATGTAATCCTCCCCTTCTAAATGATGGCGAATCCAACACTTCCTCAACTGGACTGCTCTTCCAGGCGGTTTCGTTAATTACTCAAACAATGCACGAGCAATTTTTTTTATTCTTTTTTTTCTGTGGGAAATATTTACAATGAACTAAAATATTTATTTTGAATGGATTTATGAATGCTACAAAACTGAACAATAATTCATGGTATTTTAGCTAATTTATTATACTATGAAAATTAATAAGATGTAGGATTTTAAAGGATTTTAAAATATTAATGAATACACTTCGACCTTAAAGAAATTAAAATAAAATCTAGTTCAACAGACTACCTATTTTCTGTGAGTACCCATTCAGGATAAAACACGAGTGGTAGAGCAGTGGAAATTTGCCTTGTGAACCCAGTCTAAAAATTATCAACATAAAACCCAAGAAGTCTCGATTTCCAGTCGCCAGACAAAAAACTAATGTGAGAAACCAATTAAAACGACAAATTCAACGAACCATACAAATGGTGAACCAGATCAAACCATAAGAATGAGGAGCCACAGAAACAATGCAAGTCGAGAACCAGCGAAATAATGAATGCGAGGACGAAATGATTAGCCAAGTCATGCTTTGGTGGTCTCTTATTCTCACTGATCTTCTACATGGATGTGCAAAACCATTTGTGATTGGTGTTATTAATGATTGTCCAATCGTCACGTGTGATTGGTGTTATTAATGATTGGTCAATCGTCACGTGTGATTGGTGTTATTAATGATTGTCCAATCGTCACGTGTGATTGGTGTATTAATGATTGTCCAATCGTCACGTGTGATTGGTGTTATTAATGATTGTCCAATCGTCACGTGTGATTGGTGTTATTAATGATTGTCCCATCGTCACGTGTGATTGGTGTTATTAAAGATTGTTCAATCGTCACGTGTGATTGGTGTTGTTAATGATTGTCCCATCGTCACGTGTGATTGGTGTTATTAATGAATGTCCAATCGTCACGTGTCATTGGCGTTATTAATGATTGTCCAATAGTCACGTGTGATTGGATCTTAATTATTTAGGATTGGTATTATTACTACTTTTATAAACGTTACTTATAATTGGCTCTTAATTATCGATGACATTTGACTATTTAACGTCAACTTTTAATGCTATACATTCTTGTTAAAGGTGAATTACGATTTACTTAAAAATTCATTATATTTATGTATACATACATAGGCTATACTTGTGTAGATTACACATAACTGCACACTAGAAATGATCACATTACATTAAACAATAATTGTAATTAACAAATTGATTTTATGTATTATTATTTAATAAACATTGCAGTGCAAGCAACAAAGATTTGCAATAGTCTGACATTTTTCCAGATCATATTTATAAAACAAATGTATTTTTGTTTGAAGATATTTTCTTTCCAATCTCCATAAATATCATATATTGTAGAAGCCAAAACAAATGTTGCTGAAGGTAGATTGAAATATTAATATTGTATTTCCACTAGAACGGAAAAACTATACACGATGTGCGTTCAATAACACATCCATAAATTTAACATTTATGTTTGTTTTCTGATTCATAAAGCAATATTAATTATTAAAAACTTTCAAATATTTAAATATTGAGATTATCCCACGTTTACTAGGATTAACTTAAAATGAACGTTTGACCTAACAAGTGTCACAATAGAAGACAAACTGGTTTAACTTTGTATAAAAACAGTCATTTTATTGTAATCTCTTGCAAAACTAACAAATCTGTACAAATATTATGCAATTAATAAATAATATATTCTTAAATAAGTTACGTAAACAAATGCAAAAACAATTTTCAAAAGATAAAATGTAAAAAAAAACTGACTACCCAAAACCAAAAACACAGAAAATAAATCAAAAAGACATAAATCAAACCAGAACAACTTCTCAATTAAAAAAATCCAAATATGAATTGTAATATATTCTGAAAAGTTGGTAAATTAATTTTTATGTAAAAACACCAAATACAAATAACGAGAACGAACAATTAAAATGTCACAATGGTGTAGTGGAGAGGTGCCTTCAATCAACAAGTACATGAAGCCTCACAAAGCCAAAAAATGTTCTTACTTTGATAATAGAACACAATTTATATCTCTTTGAAAACATTTACACGACAGTATGGCTGGAACGAAATTATTATTTAGGGGAAATATGATACATAGAAAAGTACCAAGACAAGAAAGAATGGTGCTGAGCATTAGAGAGTGGATGGATGCTGAGTAGTCAAGCTGACGTCTCCTGAACTGTAGATAAAAGTCGAAAGAAGTGGTGTTTCTGAGGGAGCTATGTGCTCGAAACAATTGAAATTAAATATATTTCGATGAAATAAAATAATGAAATATTTTAATTATAATGAAAAGGTAAAATTAATTTAAAAGAAAACAGTGTTTAGGGATTTGCAAAAAGCTGATCACAAAGGAATGACTTGGCAAACAAATGACAAAGCAGCAATGCTGTTAATAATGGAATTCATTAGACAACAAAACACAAAATGTAACCAAAGATAAAAGATAAGAATTAGTCAAACGACGCTGGAATCGTTGTGTTTATCTTTCGTTTGATTATTTATCTCGAGTGTTGGTTAATTATATTAATTGTGCAAACAACACAATCAGCAATCACAACAGCATCCCGAACATCGGTGTTGTTACTAGAGTCGGTAATTGACAAACAAGTTCAAATAATGTTGAACAATTAAATCTTAAAAACTAGAAATTATGCTAACCATGGCAACTAAAATGGGACCAGCGCCGAATGATCTTTGGTGGCGGAGAGGCGAGTGTCAATCCCTGAAAGGATCTCCTCGGCAGAATGATCAAAATAACTTAAGACACTAAATGAAATTTTTCTCCCTTACGTACTAAATGCTTCAAGGTGTGGGGGTTATAACAAGTCTCAAAAGGGGGGACAAGTGATGATCGGATGGGGATATTTATACATATATAAATGTACGGTAAATCGGGGCCCACGAGACAGAACATAATCTAATATACAAGAGGAATCTCTGCGGTCATGTATTAACCGTAGATAAAAATAAGAGATGGGTGGGGGGACAAATAATTTAGGGACGGGGGTTGAGAAACGCCAACCGAACGATCATCATTCTGATGACGGGGGTGATTTTGGGGGTGGAGAGGGACGGGGGGTGCGTGTTAATTATATACTTGCAACAGCTAGTCTAGCGATATTACCCCAGTCAGTTCGAACCTGGTTTTAAAATATCACCCAAACTTTAACTCTTGTACCAATCCTTTTGCATATTCACCAATCAATTGTTATTTCATTTGTTTATGCAACGTTCTGATCAGCTGTCATTGTCGTTTTATTTGTTTGGATTTTTTTTCTTTATTTATATTTCATTTGTAAAAAAAATAATTAAAAATAAAGTTAAATTCATCAACAATTTTATATAAATGTCAGACAAATGACGAGATGAACAATGAGTTTGTTAATTAATAACAAAGAGATAAAAAGAAGAGGAAGATTATGTCAAATGTTAATCATTAAATAACGTTTGCCAATAAAGCAGATTTTACCTGAGAAATAAATTGATTAATGAATGAATCAATTAAGAATAATTGATTAAATATTATGGAATTAAAAACAAATACAAAGAGAGCAACTAGTTTTGTAATAGCTGACAGAGAGGGAGAGAGAGAGAGAGAGAGAGTAAAAACGAGTCCAAGTGTAGCTATTATTATATTAAGATGGTTGAGAATTAGTCTTACCGCCATAGATATAAATACTTACACACATGTACACGTATCTTAAAGTGTGTAAGCATAGGTGAGCCGTGTATGTATGATTGAGTACTATTGTATGTATGAGTGTTTATGTAAGTGTGTTTTCCAAGCTTGAGATGACAGAACAAACAAACACACAAACATGAAAACAAAAGGCCCAAGATTTTCTGGTTCATCCACGTCACAAGATCAGCCTCATTGACACACAGGACACTTATGGAACCATTCTGGCTGATGGAACATTTTATTGCGACACTCGAGTCCAGTGAGCAACAGATGCGCTGAATCTTAAACATAAGACATCAATAATGTATCGAGGATTATTATTGCACACGTACCACTGCATTATCAGCTGACACTATCGAAATATTCGCCACAATTAGCTTCATAATTGCTCACAAATTACCTGTAATCACTGACCAATAAATATGAAAATTTATTTAGATTAATAATAATTACAAACTAATTTATTTAATTACTTGCAAATCAATCGACCCAAACAGCTGATAGTTTGCAGATTAATGGAGAAACTTTGTCACTATTCATTCTTAAATGATAAAGTAATTATATTAAATTGATTACAGTCATTTCATTTATCACGCAAAGTAAACACATTAAATGAAGAATACAATACAAGAATACAACATTAAAAAAATAATTGGAAAAACTATTCTAAATTTCTCAATGCTTCCAAATTTACAAAAAATAAAAATATTAATAAAATGTTTATAGAAGACATTCAATTTATTATTTTGCAGTTAGTGTAAACAATTTTTGTAAATAATCTTCACAACAAAACCTATTTTCTCATCAAGACAACGCATTTGTTTATATTTTCCCATGACATCGAATCTGTTTACAAATATACGGAATATGGGAACCGAATAAAAAATGGTTGTAAGGAAAAGCCCAATGTGGAAATGACGTGATTGTTGCCCATTGAGTGTTGGAGTTTTGTGTGAAAGAAAAAAAGGAAGAAAACATTTGTAGAAACTCGAAGACGTGCCGAGGAGGAAAGGAGGAAAGGCGATACGCTTCCGGAAGCTGCCTCCGAATCTCTTCCGCCATTGCGTCCAAACGCCTCGAATGCCGGATTATTTCGCCCTCGCACAAAGCGTGTTCGGTCAGGCCATCCGAACACCGAATGTCGATCACTGTGGAATTAATCATTCATGATAATTAATGAATCCGAACTTTACTTCATCATAAACTGAACGACATATTATTGCGAGCATAAATATAAAGGAAAGTTCTTCAAAGGTTGCTTTCACATTTCTTTCCATACCAATTTGACCTAACATTGACGATTCATTTAAATCTTAAAATAGCGTGAATTGTACCTAACATAGCTCATGCCATCTTTACACTCTTGAAGACTTGTATTTGCATCTGAACAATAGAACTCATTCTTATTTGTATTTCACTCATTCATATAAATCTAACATGGCACAATTTTTTCAGGATTTATATTGATTAGAGAACTTTCGGTTTAGACCGTATTTTATCATTTAAACATCTACATTGGTCATAGATTTCAAGATCAGAAATTGTGCCACGTTTGAGCGTTGTTTAAATGTGTATCAATCTGTTAACAAACAAACCTCTTACAATTGGATTTAAACAGAATTTAAAAACATTGGTGAAATTATTCACAAAATATATGACCATTTATGATTCAAAGTTAACATTGCAATTGCACATCAATATATTAAAACTTCACTCAAAAAACATGATTAACTTTTATGTTAAGGTAGTCAAAATTGACATAATCAAATTGACTAACCTTTGTTAACAGTGCGCACTTTTTTGTTGATTAGATCACCTTTGCGATTCAATCAAAATCGTGTAACATTATACAATGTTGATTTATTGAATAAATAGAATGTGGGCTAAAGCCAGGAACTGCACCGGTAACATTGTACGATTTTGATTGAATCAATAACTAGCCATAGATGACCTGCAATCTCGCTTGGCTATAATTCAATAAATGTTTATTTTATGAAATTTTTTTTTCCAA
>JARUHE010024915.1:0-16527 GCA_031471125.1 Archaeomysis grebnitzkii | reverse complement strand
TTTTGTTTCCGCAATAATAAAATATTTTCTTAATATTAAGGATAAATTATGTGAAACCTCGTCATATTTACCTTTATTTGCACAATCCGTGCATACATTTGTCTTTTCTGATGAGAATATATATATATAAATATAGGCGTGTTTTTCTATATATAAATTAAAACGTATGAAAAAATAATTAAGACATGTTTCATAAAGAGGATTACATTTAAATTACCATAGTTAAGCCTCGCAAATAGTATTACAATTAATATAAAACTAAGTAATTGTATTTTTCTGGAAAATATTTAATAACTTAATAACTTAAAACATTTATATAGCGCAAAAATTATATTGCACTCTTTTGCGCTTCACAATTCACTAAAAACACACTATAGTTTAAAACACAAAGTAAAAAAAATATATACTGTCTCATCAAGGAAAGCAAAAAGAAAACCTAAAAATCAATAAACCAATAAAAAAAGATAGGTTTTCATTGATTAATTTTAATAAATTTAGTGAGAAATTCAATAGTTTTAAGATGGTAGGGCAATGTCTTCCAAATGGTGGGTGTAGTATATGATACCAAAGGTATTATTTAAGACTGCAATAACAACCGTATGTAAGCAATACACTGATATAGAACCTTGATTCATGTCTCCTCCTTTGCTTCATGGTTGGAGAGCATGGGCCGTCCCCCAAGCGAGTCAGATGTAAAAACTCCCCAAAGATAAATGTTGAAAGATTAAGAAGCCCTGGCTTAAGAGAGAGAATTCGAAATGATGAGTCCTAAATGGTAAAACGAATTAATAACCTAAATGGGAGAAGTAGTATTCTGGCCAGAAGAGGTGGAAATCTTTATAGCTAAAAAAATTGAGTTTTTTAGAAATATCGGCCAAGGAGAAGTCAAAAAACTAATAAAGTACATACAAAGGAACAACTCAGTTTATTCACAAACGGTGAATGGAAGAAGTGGTAGGAATTTGCATAATATGTGCAAGAACATAAGTATGAGTAAGAGGAAACACATGATTTCCTATGGGATAAAATGCAAACGTGCGAATAAGTAAGGTTAAAAGAGTTTATGAATAATAGTAAAAAGGATGGAAACATGAAATCAAAACCCATTGAACTGGTATAAAGGAAAACAAGATAATTGGAAAAAAGACTGGTATTTGAAAACCAGTGAGGTGATGCAAAAATTGACGGTTTAAAATTAAAAATAATCTGAAAGCAACGAGGAAATACAATGCGTCTTGAACTCTTTGTGTTCAGAAAATCAGAAAATTAGAAATCAAATTGAGTGTTCCCAGAACCAATACAATGCTATTATTGCAGAATTCAAATAGATCATAGGAAATGCTAGACAAAGTTGAAAAATATCAACTGGCAAACCTCGTAGAAGAAAATAAGCTTCACCAAGAAAATCTGCCGCCAAGGCTAAACTGATCTCCCAGAAGACTCAACTGTATGTCGATGCCTATAATAAGCACGTAGAGAAGGTGGAAGAGGGTGCACAAAACGCATTGCCCATTAATATAATGGAAAGAAGATTCATTAAATGAAAATAAAAATACAGAAACCTCACAAATGTGCAAGAAGGTAAAGTAAAAATAAGTATCAAAATAAGAAAAAATATTTTTAATATAAGGGAAGGATGTTGGTGAGACAACGAAGAAGAGGAAACTACAAGAGAAGGAAGAAAAGAAAAACATGGACAAAGTTGTTGATGGGAAATAGCTAAATGAATGTTAGAGCTTCGGAAAGCAAATTGATTAAAGACCATAACACGGTAGATAGTAACGAAACTTTCAACTCCGAACAAAATAACTAAAGTTGAGCTGTTTTGAATCTACAAAAGAAGCAACAAGAAACATAGCAAACAAAGCAACTTGTTAGTTGTTGAGATAGTGTTCATGAAAGATAATAATAGGAAGCAGTTTATTGAGCATATCAACAAACTTAAAGCAAAGAGAGGAATGCAAATAAATTTGTTTAGTCAGTAATGCTGTCGTCATTTAAAAAATTGATTTAGTCAATTTTGATAAATTAGTCTCTGTAATAATTTTCATAAGTTTTAAGAAAACTAAATGGGAACGGTAGATTGTAGTATATGATACCAAAGGTATCATATAAGACTGCAATAACAACTGTATGTAAGCAATAAATGCTTTAGAACCTTGATTCGTGTCTCCTTACCACTGCAGTGGGTCCAGTGTGAAAAAGGATCTCTTGCCATAATTTGTTTTTATTCTGGGGACTATGAGTTGACGTGATGTTAGAGAGCGTAAAGTACTGTTTTGAACGTATTTAACTATGTTATCATTGAGGTAACCCAAGCCAAGGTCACTCATACATTTAAAGACGGCCAAGATAATTTTAAATTTGATTCTCTTTTCTACAGGAAGCCAATGCAATTGTTTTAGTATGGGAGTGATAGAACTGAATTTATTTGTTCCTGAGATTAATCGAGCTGCTGAGTTTTAGACCCTCTGTAATTTAGATAAGAGTTTCTGTGGTATATTGACAAGCAGACTATCGCAGTAATCTATATTGGTTGAAATAAAGGCATGAACCAATGTTTCCAATTTTTTTGGCTCAATATAGTGATTAATTTGCTTGAGTTTAGTTAATATGGAATACGATATTTTAGATATTAATAATATGTTTTTTAATGTCATATTTTTCTCGAATCTGACACCCAGGTTTTTGATTGTATCAGAAAGATAGATTTGTGTTTGTCCAACTATATAATAATACAATTTTGATTTAAGTTTACCTTATATAGTTACTGGGACTTTCCTAAAATGGTAAATTCAGTTTTGTTATCATTTGTTTTAAACTGATGGGTTACAAGAAACTGTCCAATTTTCTTAATATATATATTAATATTATATATTGATTGATCAATAGACATTGTATTTGGTTCAAATGCTAAGTACAACTGAGTGTCGTCATCGCATGAAATTATTTTTACACTATCGGTGGCACAAGTATCTGACATTTTTCAAATCGAAAAAAGGAGAATAATGAAGTTAGTGATCATTATTTTTGTTGTAAATTCCATACTGTGAAAATCAATGATATATTTCCACAGTGTGAAATGTACAACAAAAAAATTTAGAACTTCATTATTCTTTTTTTTTATTTGAAAAATGTCAGATATTTGTGCAACCGGTGGTACGCCATGATGTAAAGGTAGAGATGGAGAAAATATGTTACAATTTTTAATTTTTGTGTTCTAATTCTTATATAAGATGTCAATATTGATAAAGCAGTTCCAGAAATATTAAAACGATATTGAATCATATTGATTACTGTTGCATGATTAACTGTGTCGAATGCTCGTGAGAGGTCCAATAATACTAAAAAGGTTAATTGTTGTGTATCAAAGGTGGTCATGATACCAGAATGAATTTTAGGTAGAAGTGTTTCAGTACTTAGATTTAGTCGGTAGGCTGAGTTGTTGATTACAAATTTACCGGTGAAATAGAGGTTTTAACTGATTTAAAATGGTTTTGTCAAGAACCTTAGCAATGAATGGGGTGTTTGTGATGGGTCGGTAGCTGATGTGTTAGTATGGGGTTTGTTTCTTTTTACAATAGGAGTGATGATCTCCAGAATGATGGAAAAATACCAGTTTGCAAGGAGGAATTTATAGTATGAGTGATTGGAGTAATCATGACTTCTATACAATCTTTTATTAAACGAGTTGAGATTGGGTCCAAAGAACATGATTTGTTGGGAGACTTTAAAAATATTGATTTTACCTCGTCTTGTGTGACTTGACCCAGCGAGTTAATGGTACAATGTTTGATTTTGTGGCAGGTGATTATTCTATGAGGTTTGCTTGACATTATTCATGTCATTGACAATATTATTTATTTGTGATAAGATTTTTAGTGTCAGCTTTACTTTGCAAACTTACTTAAAGTAATACAAACATATTAATAGATTTATTAAAGATGAAGTCACAATGTTATAAGCTATTATATAACAGTCACAGAATATTGTCATGTTATTGATTTATAGGCTTACAAAAACAGACGGTTTATATTGGCTTCTACGGGAAATATCTTGAAAGACTGCTTAGGACTGCTTATTCGGGTCCAAACCTATAGCATTGATAGGTGCATCTATATATCTTTAATCTTTATACAGTATCTTTATTCCTTAAAGTAAATGGTTAGATTTTTTGAGAAATATTTCCCTTTATAATGAGTTTTTCAGATTTAATTGTTATATATATATAAAAAAGATCTTCATGAATTTGATAACACTATAATACTTATTTACGCTGTTGAACTATTGAATTGTGTCTTGCAACAAAGGCATACTCATTTGAATTAACTAAAAACATATTCACTGAAACCTTTCTAACCTGTTTGAATACAAAAAATCCTTTATGCAAATTCTGGTTAAACTCAAGCAAAAATGTTCCACTTTTAGAACCATCAAGTTACCCACAAATTGAACATCATTTTGGATGTCAAGTCGTTTAAAAATGAAAAGTTTCTACGGTCACCATGGAAAGAGCACTGTCTTACAAGGAACGTATTGTGAAGCTAAAGGTAAAACTTACTTCTATAAGTGGGGATTTCATACCCTTTGATGAATTACCATGCAACCATAAAACCTGAATATATAACATTTTATTAGGGAATGTGTCTTGGGTTCGTACTTCTCCAAAAAAGATATTAATTTGCCTCAAGATACCTCAGCAATGGCACGTTAAGCTATAATCTAATAAATGATTGACCAAGTCGAGAGAAAATCCTTCAAAGGTTACATAAAATTACATTTTGGTTTTGTAGTTTTGTTTTTGTATTTAAAATCTATTTACCTCCAACAGAAAAAACTATCTACATACAATATATTTTTCAAATCTTAATTTTGTACTGTATAAAAAAACTTTAAAAAACAATTGTTTCACAAGAGTGTAAGCTCTTATACATTAATATAAACAAATTCAAATGTAACTTAGCATTTAGTGTCAAGATAAGCTGTTGTCATGGTAACTAAAGGTAAGTCACGCCCTGTGAACTTTACATCACCCACAGCTGCAGCGAACTGTTTCCTCATTGCCCTATTGTGATTCTTTGTAGTCTGTCAATTTAGAGTTGCCAATGTTGCTGAAAATACTCACCTGCCCGGCCAACAGTACACGTACAACACACGTTATTAACCTACTCTACATTTACATTAAGCTTGTTTTATATCCGATCAACAGTATAATTTAAACACTTTTGCAAATGTTTGTTTCATGAGATTCCCAAACATAATCTGCATGGTGTCCCAAAATTATTGTATCTTTTGCCCCGATACAAACGACTACTGCTGAGTACTGTATTGATGTCTGTTATTAACATATATATTGTTTCGTTGCTTTATGATTAAGAACAAAAATATAATATATTTAAAGTGAAGCCTTTCTATGACACCAGCATAATTACACAGATGAAAAAGTTATTTTTACAAACAAAGTAAATTGTAGAACTTTTTTAGTAAATTGTATTATGTATTCTTCATTTTTATGGAAAGGGCCTCTAGAAAGGAAATTTACTGGAAAATATTAATGAAGTTGATAGTGGTTTAACAACTGAGCACATTTGACAAACTTTTTATTTCTAACATAGTGAAAATTGACATAAACAAACTTACCAACGTTAGCAAAGCACTATGGATAGTGTGTTGGTAACGTTGACGTGTACTGTTAACAAGGGTTAATCAATTTTATTATGTTATCTTTGACTATCCTAGACATAAAAGTTAGTCAACTATTTTCAGTGTTGCTATGCAGATTTAAATTGGCATTTGTGTTTCACGCTTGACTAAATGTGAACAGCAAAACTCATTGTTGTACTGTCGCCCAAGAAATAAGTCCTCAAAAACGAAAACATTATTAAATTATGTTGCAAGTAATTTTAAAACGTTAAAACTTAAATTATGTTGCTAGACATTTTAAAAGATTAAAATTTAAATTATGTTGCAAGTCATTTTAAGATATTATAATTTAAATTATGTTGTAAGTCATTTTAAAACATTAAAACTTTAATTATGTTGCAAGTCATTTTAAGATATTACAATTTATATTATGTTGCAAGTCATTTAAATACATTAAAATTTAAATTAGGTTGCTAGTCAATTTAATACAATACAACTTAAATTATGTTGCAAGTCATTTTAAAATATCAAAATTAAAATTATGTTGCAAGTCATTTTAATACAATAAAATTTAAATTATGTTGCAAGTCATTTTAAAATATCAAAATGTATATTATGTTGGAAGTAATTTTTAAATATTAAAATTAAAATTATGTTGCAAGTCATTTAAATACATTAAAATTTAAATTATATTGCTAGTCATTTTAATACAATACAATTTAAATTATGTTGGAAGTCATTTTAAAATATTAAAATTAAAATCATGTTGCAAGTCATTTTAATACAATCAAATTTAAATTATATTGCAAGTCATTTTAAAATATTAAAATTTAAATTATGTTGCAAGTCATTTTAAAATATTAAAATTAAAATTATGTTGCAAGTCATTTTAAGATATTAAAATTTAAATTATGTTGCAAGACTTTTTAAAATATTAAAATGTATATTATGTTGTAAGTAATTTTAAAACATTAAAGTTTAAATTATGTTGCTAGTCATTTTAAAATATTAAAATTAAAATTATGTTGCAAGTCATTTTAATACAAAAAAAATTAAATTATGTTGCAAGTCATTTTAAATTACTAAAATTTCTCTTCCGTATCCAATGAATTGTGTCCGTACAACAAAAAACATTAAAGTTGACGTTGAAAAAAAGTTATTGTATGAGACGAATTCGTGCCTTTAGAGGTTAAATTTTAAACATAAAAACGATGCTTTAGTTTGCGATGTTTTTCTGTCCTCGTAAACATGGTGAGATATATAAGATTTTCATTGGACTGTCCTTCATTTGAATCTTTTATTTGTTAAATACATTTTTAAAATAATTATATCATTTATATTACTCATATTAATGCTCTATAAATCATTGCCATATGAATTGATGTACTCTATAGATGGTTTTGAATAGCTTTCATTTCTGTGGATAGAATTTTTTTTTCTTTATGTACTAATGAGATAATTTTTTATTAGTTTCTTATCACCAATTTTGAGGTTAACGATATTTGGAACATAATTTGACATTTGAATTGCAATACCAAAGTTTTGCTAAAACGTACAAGCTCTGATCCAAAAATTTATGTTTACAAAAAAAAATGTGCTCTAAAATATAATCATTTAACTGATTTAAGTATTAAAATTGAAAGTTAATGCTCATTTAATTAAGTTTTAAGCATACTAATCATAACCTACAAATTGGTAAATGTTAATATGAAATTATGAAACTGTAAGAAAGGTTTTAAAGTATTTAAATCGATTTTTATGTTTTTGCAACTCTATCAACCTACATATATCACTGAGGTCATTTAGGTTTGAAAAATGAAGGCTTCTCGATATTCTAAATCCAAAATCCAAAAAAGTCTATAATTTATGTGAAACAGTCAAGTCAATTATTTACAATAGGGAAAGTCTGTTTCAACTGTTGAAAAATAACAGAAAGTGTCGACTCATATTATTTTAGAATGTTGTGTATATTTTCTTTTATTTATTCTCGCACTATTTGCATGCAGTTTTAGCGAGTTTCGAATAGAGTTTTGTTTTATAACAAATACATTTTATTGTTTTAACAAAAGATTAATACTCTATAAACGTTTTATCAAGTCATGTACAATATGTCAACTAAATAAGAACATATATGTTACCAGATATTTTTGTTGCACAAGTCTAAATGTCTCACTTATGTTTTAAATAACTCATTATAATAAATTTGCTTATGCAAGCACGTCTATCTAGAGCGTAGCACGCTGATGAGAAGTAAATTTTCATAAATATTAAAGTATGCTTGTGCCAGACTAATCTTATTGTTCTTGTACATATACAAATACGCAGGTAAATGCATGCGTGTGCGTGTGCATGTTCGTGTAAGTTTCCGTGCGTGTTCATGTTTAAACTTGTGTGTCTGTGTGGATGTGCTCATTTGTGCCTGTTCATGTATGTCTGTGTGTGTGTTTATGATTGTACTTGTGTGCGTGTGAATGTGCATGTGTCTGTATTTGCGTGTATATTTATTAATTGTGCGAGTTTTCTTTTTTGACGCGTTTATGCGCATATGTGTCTCAAAAACGAAAGTGAGATGATACTTTTCTTTCATTAGCATGAGATGGGTAAAAGTAGGCGTACTTTGAAAAAAATTAAGGCATTTAACATTCGTAATATCTTCTATTGCATTACTTCTCATGTTATGGACGGTGAATGTACGTGAATTGCACCCATAGCCTAGTTCATGAGAACCGAATTACAATTAATTAACTAACTATTATCTCTCACGTTAGAAGTGATTACCACTGGATGGGTGAATACATTGAAACATCAGGTACTCATTGAAACCATGTTACAATTATTGTTCTTTTAATTCAATGGTTGACAAAGTGTGTTTCGTGCATCCTTGGGTTCTTTGAGTGGCAGTCTATTTCTGTTGAATGAATGATATATAGATTTACCGAAGTTAAGTTGTTCTTTATTGCATTTTTTCTTTGTTTCTCAACATTACAATTATTTTATAATTATTTTTTGACATTCTTTATTCTAGAACAGAACAAGGAGTTGAAATATGTAATATAATGGCAAAGTGCTCCACTGAAAGAGTTAGGCAATGGTTGCAGCCTAATCCAGCTGTAAACGACTTACAGACGTATTTTCGACCGCACTTTTTTTTAATTTAAATCAAAGTTGTTTAACATTGTGCTAATGCGATTTGAACAAAGAAAAGTTGATTTAAATCAAGAAAAGTTTGGTCGAGAACACTACTAAATATTAAAAAATCTAAACTTTGTCTAATTACTTTTCTAATTTGATTGAAGGAACAAAATTGTTTAATGGAAATTAATAAAATTTCGAGACGAGGCGCGACAACAAAGACAAGATGGCGGTGATCTGTCTTAATTTACTGCCACGTGACGTCATCATCCGGTCATTAATCTTTGTGCGCATCACAGCATCGCTACACATGTGTCTTGCACTTGATGTAAGGCGAGGAAAAATTACGCAAAACTTGCTATATTTTCACTGGTTTATTGGAATTATGCGGAAATATTTTGGATCGACAATAGCACAAGTGAGGTAACCCACATTCAAATAACATAGAGCTATTGTCGATCCTAATGTAAGTATGATCTTATAGCAGGTGTGAAAGCTTTACTCAACTTAATTGTTTTATTTGCAATTATGACGACACAATTGCATGGCGTTTTACCAAACAGTATCTTCATCTCGTTGTGAAATTTGAAAACATTTTCCTAATTTCTTTCTTGTAACATCCTCAGTTTGAACATTGACTAAGTGTTGCTTTGTTGTTTATTGTTTGAGCACAGTACTGACACTGTACGCATAACCTATTCAACACAGCCAGGCTATGTAATCAGTACCTGCAAGAAAAAAATATTAATAATATTTGTGAGTGATTTTGTTTGAGTTATATTGTCAATCCCAAAGATACATACTTAATGATATACGTTTCATGTGTAAGGTCGTATACAATCATATTAACCCTTTAACAAATGTATAAAGTCAAATATTTACCTGTATGAGTTTAGCAAAAAACTAAAATAAATTGATACGTATCACTGGTGTTACATATGATGGAATATGCCATTAAACTTATGAATCACGGGTGTTACAAAAAACGGTTAAAGTTTTGAATTTTTAACTAACTAAACATATCAACATTCGTTCGTATGAGTAATATTTTACCCATGAAAATATAACAATTTTATAATGATTTTAATTCCAACAAAAAACTATAATATATAGATTTTTTAATTTTACCCCTTAACGACTAACCAAATATTGCTAAAAGGACAAAAATACATTAAAATTGCTATTATAAATCACGAGGTAGCTTCATCTCTAGGGCCTTAATGGTTAACCGATAATATTTAAAAAAAAATATTTACTTTCATTTGTAAGATTATGTAAATTAAAGACTAATTATTGAGACAAAAGTATTAATCATAATTTTTATCATATCAAACCAAACTATTGTTTTATACCTTTTACCAAAAAAAAAATGATATATTCAGAAAACAATGTAAAAAATATTTAAAAAATAAGTTATTCGTGTAAATATATTGTTGTGAGACGCATACAAAAGTGTGTATACAATAATTAACTAAACATTAAAAAATATTTAAAAAAGTAAAATAAATTAATTAAAAAAGTGTTAAATAATTAAATAAGAAACAAAAAATAAATAAAGTGTGTATAAAATAATTAGATAAATAAAATAAAAAATAAAAAATATAAATAAACTAAATATTAAACTGTGTTAGAATAATTAAACAAAAAGTAGAAAAATTATTAAAAAGTTTTGTATATAATAATTAAATAAGAAATAACAAAAAAAGTGTTTACAAAATAATTAAATAAAAATATAAAAAATATAAATAATTAAAAAAAATTGTATAGAATAATTAAATAATAAATAAAAAAAAATATAAATTATTTTAAAAAAGTGTGTTTAGAATAATTAATTATCAAAAACACAGAAGTCGAGGGAATCCTCGCAACAAAAAACGTTGTTTATTAAACAATAATGTTTCATTATGTAATTATAAAAAAAAATAAAACAAAAAAGGAAAACGAATCCAATTTGTATAAGTCGTAGGAAATAGAGAAATAAAAAACGTTTGCCACGGATTTAATTGACTTTCGTGCAATGTCATTACAGACATGCGATTATCTTCATGAACAAAGAAAATAAATTGGTTAATGAGTCAAAAAATTGGATAAAACAATTAATATTAACTGGGTGAAAATTTGTAATTGGTTCAAGCCATTTTAAATGATGTTGAACTTTTTGAGACAAACTGATTTTAATTTTAATTTGTTATTAAACTAACTTTTTCTGTGATTTTTCAAATGATTTCAACATTAGTTGTTTATATGATTATTAGTAATTCATACAAATTTTAAATTTTAGCAAAAATTGGAAAGCTTTGAAATTAAAATATATTTTTTTGCATTTATGTGATAGCATTGTCTTATTATAACAATTGTTGAACAAAGAAAGACATGTCAAAAAAGATCTTTCACCTTAACTATGTTGACTTATTTACAGGTACGTTGATTCAGAACTTGACTAAATTGTATGTATTTTTTCCATGTTCTAACTTATTATACCTTTTATGTTTCAAATATTCATTTTTTTAATTATATTATAAACAATAATAACTTTCGTTTATGTTCCTTTTTGTGCTTAAAACAACCACTTTGGTAAATAAAATCTGTAATAATATTATTTTTTTTTCATTAAATGCGTCTAATAAATCAAACTAAAATCAAGAACACCTACTGTGAATTTCTCATTAATGTGATACAAGACTTCAATCGAACTCAATATCTGTCAGAATATTCTAAATATTCCAAATAAAATCATTAATGACTATTCCAAGTATTCTAAATACAGTCATTAACAACTATTCAAAATGTTTTAAAGATTCAAAATATTCTAAATATAGTAATTAACAAATATTCAACATGTTTTAAAAATTCAAAAAAATTAAGGTCATTAACAGCTATTCTAACAAGTATTCTAAAGATTATACATATTCTAAATATAGTCATTAGCAACTATTCCAAATGTTTTGTTGATTCTAAATACTTTAAATAAAGTCACTGATAACTATTCCAACAAGTATTCTAAAGATTATAAATATTCTAAATATAGTCATTAGCAAATATTCCAAATGTTTTGTTTATTCTAAATACTTTAAATAAAGTCATTAATAACTACTCCAACAAGTATTCTAAAGAGTCTAAATATTCTAAATATAGTCATTAGCAACTATTCCAAATGTTTTTTTGATTCTAAATACTTTAAATAAAGTCACTGATAACTATTCCAACAAGTATTCTAAAGATTCTAAATATTCTAAATATAGTCATTAGCAACTATTCCAAATGTTTTGTTGATTCTAAATACTTTAAATAAAGATATTAATAACTAATCCAACAAGTATTCTAAAGATTATAAATATTCTAAATATAGTCATTAGCGACTATTCCATATATTTTGTTACTTCTAAATACTTTAAATAAAGTCATTAACAACTATTCCAACAAGTATTCTAAAGATTCTAAATATTCTAATTATAGTCATTAGCAACTATTCCAAATGTTCTAAAGATTTAAATATTCTAAATAAATTTATTAATAACCATTCAAAATGTTCTTAAATATTCTACATAAGTCACTATATAACGAGCATGTGCAAATGCTACACATTAAAAGATGTGTGTGTACACTCAAATTATTTTTTAGTTTTTGTAACTGTTTAATACAATGTTATATATTAATGCAATTAATGTAATTAAAGTATATATTAATATTTACAAACAATCATTCTATTACTAATAAGAAATTGTTTCTTGGAAATACAGATATAACAATATTTTAACTTGGATGATAACGAGGTTATTTTCCTGCCATTCAATATAAATTTATAGCAGATTAAATGAGACCTACACAAATAATGTATATGATATATAATTTAATCACCCTTACATACTGTATGATAAAAATATCAAATACTCTAAAAATATACAATAAACTAATAAAACTAATACAAATAATAACAAATAAATAGATAAACATTAAAAATGATCAGAGAAATAGAAATGTAAGAAATTCCTTGAGCTTACACTATCCCCCCAATACCGACCACAGCATTATTTGAGATTTAACAAATGAAAAGTTTTTCAAAGCAGCTTCCAACCCTTCACATATCCCTGAGATCGTTTTCCTACATCTCAGTCATGCAATTATCCTCGTGGTTTATATAATTATCTGTTTTCTCCATCCATTATCATTGTTTTATAGTTGAATATTTTACTTGCAATTAAAAAACATTTTTAGGCTTATTATATAAACATTTACAGATGTATATATCAGTTTCTAAAAGAAGTGAGTATCATTTATATCTTCAGTTAATTATGTATAATTATATTAAAATCCAATTGCAAAGGAGGATAATCACCAATGGTAAAAGGATCTTTGGTGGAGATTTTGCAAGCATAATGCAAATTTGTATCATTGGAGATCATAGACAACTCCGAGATAATTTATCTAAGCTGCAAAATAAAATTCTGACTGAGATGGAATGTATCATAGGTTTTCATCCTTTAAATAATTATTAGTGTTTTGAACACAAAACTTATTCTATTTGTAGTGATCTGGGAATAAATCTATCCGAAGCATTTAATAATAAAGTTTTTATAACAATTATTTGTATATATACAGTAAGTTATAAGGATCGGTGAAACTTTCATAGTTGTCCTCCTCATGAAAAACTAAAAGAAAAATTAAATTTCATACAATCTGCTCCATTAGGAGAGGGGTACTTTCTCCCATGTATGGCCCTTTTTGGAGTATTTTTGAGCAAACAGGGCTCTTAGACGATTTATGAAAAAGTTCTTAGATGTTTACACCTTATCTCTAAAAAAGTAAGGAAAAAATCTCTGGTAATTTTTTTTATATTTGGTGAGCATGTTTTTGAAAATAAAATGAAAAAAGTTGTCCTTTTTTGTCACTTTTATTAAATAATTTTTTAATTAAAATATATATATAAAATAAAGGACAACAGAAGCTTGGGTAACAAAAATCATCATTATAATGTTTTTCAAACTTTAAGAATTAGTCTATAAATTAATACTTCGTAGTCACTTTTATCAAAAAAACTGTTTTTTAGAAATTTAATTTAAAGTTTCATGACTAACAAAAGTACTTATCTACACCAAAAGTTCAACTATATATAATTTTTGCCTATTTGTAAAAAAATTATTTTGTTCTATAAAATGTTTTTTTCTTCCTTCACATTGTGGAAGAAAATTTAAATTAAGAAAATGACAGCAATTATTTAATTTCCTAAAGCGAGAAACAGACAGTGGCTGCAGATGAGGGGTTAAGGCTGCCAGACTAAAGACTTTAATGTTACCAAGTTGGTGAAGATCGTTCATACCTATTATATACCAATCGAAATGAAATATTTGTTTCTGTTTAATGGTATGAGAAAATCAAAAAGTTGATTTCAGACAAAAATCGTCCAGCCGCCCTGCCCCTTAACCTTTTTGACTTCGGAGATAGTCATATACGTTTTATAATTTTAAACTAAGAAAAAAAAACTTAATGTTATGATGTTAACAACATTTTTTCATTGATAGTATCATAAGTAAGAAAAAAGTCAAACGGTCACTGAAAACACTTGATTAACTTTTATTTCTAAGATAGTCAAAATTGACATCATCAATTTCACTAACCTTTGTTTACAGTTTACAGAGTTCGTTCTACAAATTACATAGGTACAGTTGGATAAAGCTTCATTGCTCATTAAAGTTAGTATTGAACATAAATACAGTAAAGTTAGTATTGAACATAAATACAGTAAAGTTAGTATTGAACAGAAAACAACTCTCATTGTGGTGGATCAAAAAACAGCACAAATTATGTTTAATTTTACAAATGTAATTTTGATCTGCAGGTGAATATATTAAAAAAAAACAGAATACTTACTTGTTATTCATAAAAATATTTTTGTTGATAAAACTATGTTTGCTGATACAAAGAAAATAAAAATAAAAAATAAAACAAAAATGAAGTTTTATTTCCATTGTGAATTTGAGGCAGACTTTTTAGTATGACCGTCAATTGAATTACTACGAAGATGTTACATGAACTGAAACTAGAACAAACCTTGGTGCCAAATGTAGAAATATTTTGCTTACCCAAGCAGTTTAAGTTCAATGTTAAGTTTCAAGTTGATAACATTTAAAAAAAAATATTTTAATTTATTATAAATACAATTTTTAAAACTATAGGTTTAAATTACTTCTTTGGACATTTTATTGCACATTAATTATGTAAGCGGAGCATGTTAAAGAGATATAGATATACAATGCCTTCATATTTCGTTGATAATTTGGTTGTTTACTTAAAGACACTTCAAATTTTTCCGTTAATAAGTTAAGCCTGTGGATATAATCAGCAAACATATAAAAGCTTTATTTTTGTTGGTTCCTTTACTTTTGCATTTCTAAATCATAACTCATCATTGATTTCCTTAAAATAGTTTTTAGATTAATTTGCATTATTAATTGTTTTAATTAACTTTATTTGAACTTTATATTTTTACGTCCACTTTATGTCAATCATTTTCTTTCATTTTATATTATTATTATTTTCATTCATTCTTTCCAATTTTATTTATTTACATGTTTGTGATAAACATTTTTATATTGCCTACAGACAAACTCTCTTAATAATTGAAGACAATGGTTGCGTTCACTGTTTCATGGTAATGCATGTGACTGCATGTAGAGTCCATGATAATGAGAAAAGCCTAAAATTAGACAGATTTACATAAAGAAGTGTCATTGCTAGAATTATCTTAAAAATGTTTTGCTTCCGTTCAGAATTATTTCCAATTCCGATTAGTTTTACATGAAAACTCATAAGATATGAATATATGACGCCATTATTAAACAAGTTTTTTGAATTAGATCATTGTAATAGGCTTTATTTTTCCAAACTTTATCTTATATAAACTTTAAGAAACAGTAAAATATATTCTTAATTTATATTTTTTTTAGAAATAAACGGTATTCAAGATAACTTTGAACTAACATAAAACATTTAAGAAAAATGTCTCGCATTGATGCTTTATTATGTAACCCTGTCTACTTTCAGGCTACTCCCATCAACATATTTTGTGTAATAGTACTTTAACTTACCTTACCTTACCTTACTTGACATTACATAACCTAACTTAACATAGATCACAAATAAAGGTTGCCATTGAAGAAATATAGACCTCCCTAAATTGATAGTATTTTTTGATAAAGTTGTTAGATTTGATTATTTGTGATTTAAGTTAGGTTAGGTTATGTAATGTTAGGTAAGGTAAAGTTCTATTACACAAAATAAGTGAAATATTAATATCTCATATTCAGTACTTTCAGTATTTTTCATTATTTTGTCTAAAATAGGATTTAGCCGTTGTCAGATGCATATATTTAGTTATAAATAATATTTAATAAATATCTACTATCCTATATATTAAAAACTTATTTAACAGTAAATAACTACATTTATTTAATTCACCCTGTATTTAACGAAATCAATTAAAAAAAATTCTTGAGGGGTCAAGAAAACTAAAGAAATATTTGTTTGTACAGTCAGGCAAAGTGAAAGATACCCACCTCAGCTAGCTAGGTTTAATACGAAGCTAAAAAAGTACTGAATTTATGAATAATGGGGTAATTTTTGTATGATGTTTGTGTTGTTTTATAATAAAAACGATAATTTGGAAAATAGGCATTATAAGGTAAATACATCAAATATTAATTATTTATGTTTATTAGTTTTTTATTTTTTATTTGTAATTATAAGTGAAGTAAA
>JARUHE010024804.1:0-16533 GCA_031471125.1 Archaeomysis grebnitzkii | reverse complement strand
ATTATTATATTATTATTGAAAAGCGTATCCATAAGTTTAGACCAGTGGGTCTTTCTCTAAATATTTGAGAGTATGTGGATAATGGTATGATAAAATTTTTATTTATTTCAAAGCTGCTGCATATTTCTTGGTTTTGGATTATGTTATTGTATGCATGTGCATATACATATATGCATTAAATTATTTTTATATTCATTATATTATTATTACCATTGTTTTTTTCAAGAAACTTATTATTGTTTATTAATATTGTTGTATACAGATAATTTTTTAAGAAAAACAACCTTAGAAAAAAAGTTAAACAAACCTTTGACTTCAACTTTTAAAAACATACATGGCGAGCTCACCATTACGTGGATGTTAAGTTATTAATTGTGAATTTTTCCACATTTATGCCCTTAAAGTACACCGAAAAACACTTGACTAACTTCTTGTGTCTAAGATAGTCAACATTGACATCATCAAACTGACTAATCTTTTTTCACAGTACACAGCGTTCGCTCTTCAAACTACATCGATAATGGAGCTTTATCCCACTGTACCGATGGGTACAGTGGGATCAAATTTATTCAATTGTCAGTGTTTTTATTGTTACTGTCAAATATCATTTCGCCGGATGTAACCGGATAAAACCGGGTACCAGACATCTACAACAAGAGGCGAGACAAAAAAAAGCATTTTGAAACAAGGCCATTCCGAAGCTCAAGAAAAGTATTCGATACAATTTTTTAGGAAATGAAGCCTTAAAATTAAAATAGTCTTTAAATTTTACTCTCGACCGCTTCACATTGTAACTTATTAATTACTACATCTTTTTTTATTTTTTTATTATATTTTTTATTATATTTTTTTATTAATTACTACCCACATCTCTTGCGAGGGATAGCATGCCTAATGGGATCTAAGGTCTTATCGGGCACAACGGCTCGTGAGGAGTTTTGTGGAGTTGAAAACGCGCAATAAAATAAAATCACTTCCAAAAGACCAACACACACACCATCGGATGTGGAATCATCTTGACAAAAAATCGTTTTTTTGGCAACAATGAACAATAATTTTAAAAAAAATTTAAATATGATTTGTGATTAATTTAAAACGGTTTTTATAAAATACAATAATTTTATTAATTTTCCAAACTAAAATGATTTCCATTGCCAATAAAAAACATTGATAAACATTTTTAAAAACGTAAATTTACCTGCATATTTTGCCTTTATGATAGATAATGATAATACTAACAATAGTAATAATAACAGTAATAGTAATAATATTGCTAATAATTGTTATTCTAATAATATTACCAACAGTAGTAATGTTACTAACAGTAGTAATGTTACTAACAGTAGTAATGTTACTAACAGTAGTAATGTTACTAACAGTAGTAATGTTACTAACGGTAATAATATTGTCAATAGTAATAACATTGCTGATAGAAATAGCACTGATAATAATAGTATTACTAATAATAACAAAAAACTAGCAACGTTAATTAAAATAATAATAAAACAATTGTTCTGATTTATTATGAAAAAGCACAAAAATGCTGGAATATCAATTAGAAAATAATTAATAACAATGGTTGTTATTAATAAAAATATTGATGATTATTTTAATCTGAAGTAATTAATTTTGTCGTTTAAATAAATAAAATGAAATAATTTCGCTATTTATATAATCTGGATTAGTAAATTACATGAGGTAGATATGTTGTTTATTATTTCTACTTTATTATTATTATTTTATTTATTGTTGTTTTATTTATTGTCATTATTTTATTATCTATCATTATCTTATTTATTATCATTATCTTATTTATTATCATTTTAATTTGTTATTTTATTTATTATCATTATTTTATTATCTATTATTATTCTAATTTATTATCATTTTATTTGCTATCATTTTATTTATTATTATTATTTTATTTATTATCATTATTTTATTAACTATTGTTATCATTTTTTTTATTATGCATTTGTTAGTAAACTCCATGCTCTACTACATCATTTTTTATTATAATTATTATTTTTTATTTATTATTTCTGCTTTATTATAGTTTTTATTATTATTAATTATTATTATTATTATTATTATTATTAATTTTTTGTTTATAACTGATATTGTTTATTGTTCTGTTTTTGTTAACATAGCTACTTCATTATTTTTATCATTATTTCAACCATATCCATTAGATATTTTTAACATTATTTTCATGCATGACATTATGTTTATTCATTATTTCTATTTTATTTTATCATTTACATGTTTTTTATTATTTTTGTTTTTCATTATTTATCATTTCTTTTTTTAATTACTTTTATTTTATTTTTCGTATTTCATTGTTTTTATTTTTTTTTAAATTAAATAGTATAATAATTTATATTTATTTTTTATGTTTTTTTCTACCGATTATCATTTTTTATTATTATTTTTGTTTTTGCTGGTCATATTTTTATCATGGTGATGTTTTTTTTCTATATTCAAGAGAAATTTTACCAATTATCTACACAGTTTTATTTCAAGCTTTATCTTTTGAATAATTAGACATTATAATAAATATGAAGAACTAAATTTTCTGAAAATGATTGACATGGAACGAGCTTAACTTTCTGAATATTATTGATACGAAATGATCTAAACTTTCTGGAAATGAACGATATAAAATTAAAAAAAGAATTAATTGAACGGGGAAGGTCAGGCGGATGAAAGGACATAAATTATCACAAGCCACAATCTATATAAACAATTTTGAAAGCCTGAAGAAAAAGTTTTTAATTGATATAAATAATAATAATGATGATAATAATAAAACAATATTTTTTAACAATAATAATTTTTAAAGTGCAATTTAATTTTTAGTAATAATGGATTATTAGTTTTTGTTCTATTAATTATTTTTAGTTTAATATTTTATTAATTAGAAAACATACTTTGCAAACAAGAAATAATAATAAAATTATTTTTATTTGCGATATTTTTTAATTTTAAATTCAAAACAAAATCTCACAAACAAAGAAAAAAAAATTGTGTCTTTTGTTTTATAATCGAATTTTCATGTCGAAAAATTTATATTTAATGTTAAAGTTATTGAAAATAATTTGAACAAGACCATATCTTTTCAAATGTTTTAATAATTTTTAAGCAATTGTTATTAAAATAACTTAAATCCAAATGTAAAATTTCAATAATATTAATTTTCAAAACTATAATGGAATGCAATAATGACAAACTGTATTGCAAAATATATTTAAAAAATGTAGATTAGCCAATAATAATAATAATGGAGATAAACTCCAATGTAGTTACTACACAGATCAACTAAGAAACGTCAATCAATGCTAATTATGACAGATTTCTTCCGCCAGTCAACGAACTCACACTGATGACGTACATGTTGGTTGGTTACAAAAGATTAACCAACCAACCAAGCAGTCACGTCAGTGTGACGTCACCAGTGTCAGTTCGTTGACTGGCTGAAAAAAATGATCATACTTAGCATTGATTTACGTTTCTTAGTTGTTCTGTGGATGGATACTAAACCAGTTGGTATACTTTGCCTCTCAACCATCCAATAAACATTCCAGTAATTTTAATTTTACTTTTAAAAAAAATTTAATAACAATTTAAAATGTTTTTATGTTTAATTATTTACATTCCAGAAATTATTTAATTTTGTTTTAATATTTTTTGTTTAAATCTCCGACTCCTTTAGTGTAACATTATTATTATTATATATTTTATATTATATTTTTTATTATACTGTTATGTAATATTATGTATTTTATATTATAATATATAGTATGTAATACTATGTGTTTTATATATTAGTATTATATATTATATTATACTTTTGTATATTTTTTATTGTATAATAAGTATTTTATACAGTAGTATTATATATTATATTATTGTATATTTTATATTATTATATAATAAATATTTTATACATTGGTATTATATATTATATTATATTATTATATAATATTAAATATTTTATACATTAGTGTTATATATTATATTATTATATATTACACTATATATTATTATAAATAATTATTAACATTTAATAAGTCACTTTCAAAGTTAATTTATGGTCCTTATGTCAAAAAAATGTCCAGAGGCAATAAAACTTTTTGTAATTTTATCCAATCATTGTAAATAAAATTTGTAAAAATAGAAATTAAGTTAATGTAAACTGATCTGATGGAGGCCTTGTGCTGAGGTAGTTTTTTAATTAATTATTTAATTATTTAATTATTTTTCTAAAATAAATTTAAAAACTTCAATTTTCTTTAGAAAATTTTGTAAAGTTCTAAAAATATTGAAGATAGAAGCATTTGAATGTTGCATCAAAATACAAATGTTAAATAATTTCAACATTGCAATACTTCTACATAAATTGGGTTATTTTGCACCCGTTTCTGACATATTTATGTAAATTTTGTTATGACAACTAAAAGTTCTAAATGAATATATACATATATATATATATATATGTGTATATATGTGTATATATGTGTATATATGTATATATATATATTTATACATATATTAATTTATACATATATATATATATAATCACAAATTTATAAGAAATGATGTTTCGTATGTAAACCGTTCAAGCACTTGTTAAGGTTTTCAAATTTTATTAACATCGCTCTATGCTAGAACTAAGTTTTTGAAGTAAAATTCAATAAGACATTTTTAGGAACATTTAAATACAATAACTGTGACATAAAAGCAATAAGTGATATTGAAAATAAAATGAGTAATAAAAATAAAAAATAAAGGAAGAAAAACAACTTGTTTGGACTCTAGCCCAATGGCTGGGAAGTTACGATCCAGAGAAGTTTGAGTTGCAGCTATGACCACTTCCCAAACTTTTTTGTGTATGTCTAAAATAAATTTCATTCTTGTTTCATCTTTTAGTAATAATTTATGTTGTTAAAACATTTGTCTCTGATTGAACTTTGATGATTAGATTGTGTATACAACGAATATATATATATATATATATATATATACATATATATGTGTATATATATGTGTATGTATATGTATATGTATATGTATATATATGTATATGTATATGTATATTACGAACATGTTAGTAAAAAAAAGGTATTTTAAAAAATTTCTGGAAGGTCACTTCAAAAAATTAGTTTTAAGTGTAGAAAAATGTTAAGAAAATTTGAAAAACTTAATAAGCGCTGAACAGCTTGAATATGAAACATGGTTTACATTAGATTTCTTATAATGAAAGTTTTTCTCATGAGTGTAACATATACATGTATGTATGTATGTATGTAGGACTGTAGGTATATATATCTCACACACACATACCTTGATCTATTTGACATTTAAGAAAGTGAGAAAATTTATTGAAATTTTAGTAAAAGGTTTTATGTAAATTTGGTTGGGATAGTTATTCCAAAGAATTTTGGGCATTTGTTTGAATTCTAAATGTAAACCTTGAATGATTTTTGGATTTTATCAACGTTCAACAATAAAATATTTTCCTAGAGAGGTTGAACTTATAAATTAACAATATTTTGTACAGCTTTCTTTACGGGATCTTTTCTTGAAAATATTAAAAAATGTAAATATTTGTGTACTGTATAAATTTATGTAAATTTTGTACATTTATTTTCCTGTTATCTAACACACAAAAGATTCAAATTAATAATAAAATTGATGTAAATAAATAACTTATTTTTAATAACCTTCCTTCTGATTAATTACAAAAAATAAATTAAAATATTGTTACTATTGAAATAAGTAAAATCACATAAGTTTCACATTGACTGAACTACTGTACCTGCCAATTACATGACCAAGTTCCATAAACCAGTTAATATTTATTATTGTTATATTATGTGGATCGACAATAGCACATGTGAGGTAACCCAAATTCAAATAACATAAGGCTTACCTCACTTGTGCTATTGTCGATCCATATTGTACAGCAAATTAGCTACTGAGGCAAAAAATGCTGCTATGCGTATTGAACAGCTGGCTGATGGCGGTTGATTATTTCGCTTTTCATATTTCATTCACTAATATGAACTTCTTCAAAAAATGTATTGACTCATCAATGAGGCAGTTTGGATCCAGCAGTACCCCATAGCTCAAGGTTAACAGTAGTTTTCCTTCTGCCTCTGATATTGATTGCATTCCAGTAAAATGTGTTTGATGGTTGGAGTATTACAGCACATGGGAGCAGGGACTTATTATAAAAATCCTGTATTTGAAAAACAAAACTTCAGACTCTTGGTTTCTTCATGTCTGTGGACTTTATTTTTTTTATAATTATTGTATTTAGCTTTAATAGCAACAATTATTAAATATAAATATCTGGAAGCAATTTTTACTCTATATATTTTTGAAGTATTTTATTAATTGTATTAAATAGTTGTCTGGGCTGGGACAGAATAACTATTAATTTGAAAACTAGGCTAGGAAGGTCACTACATTGTACCAAGGGTCTAGCTATAAACTCCATCTGTTTCGTTTTAAACTGAATGTCTTTAGGAGAGAACTCCGAAAACATGAACAGTGGTTGATCTTCTTATGTGGACTGTATTGTATAGATAGTACAGACCTTGACGGCCACGGAGAAAATATTTAGAATGTAGGAGATCCTTAAATTAGGGACTTCAAGATTAGTACAGAAGTCACATTGCTGTTAGGAGGAGCAATGATAGAGTAGACTTGGAATGGAGTGAGATTAATGAAGTTTCCATAAACCCATCATTACTGTATTGATCCTGGATTTAACCTACTACAAGACCACCAATAAGACTGAATTTATAGAAATTTAAATGCCAAGGTATACATGCTATGTGAAAAGAGAGAACCAAGAACAAAAGAATCAGATAAGTGATAAAGATTGGATAACTATTAAAAAGCAAGAACATTGACTTAGTATAATCATATAATGAGGAGTGGTTAGGTTGGGTATAATCATATAATGAGGAGTGGTCAGATGATGTAGACATTTGAAGAGGGATAATAAGATAGCTTGGAGTGACAACATAATAGGCAAGTCAGTACCAGCTACCCAATACAAACAATGCTTGGAAGAAAATCAATACTTTTTGGAATGATATAAAAGGACATTTGAACTAGCCATAGATGACCTGCTATCTCACGTGGCTGTAATTCAATAAATATTTATTTTATGAAAAAAATGATTCTATGTCATGTTGGTTAGATGGTTGTTATTAACAACTTTCGTTCAATAAAATTTTCTGTAACTCTTCAATTAAAAAACTTTAAACTTTTGCTCAAATTTTTTCAGAATTCAAAACTCTGTTTTTGACTATAACTTTTTTAAGGTGGGTTTTTCAAAAAAGAAATTACTCTTGGCAATTTTGATTGGATGGTCATAATAAAGCACTTTCTTCAATAAAATTATTTGTAACTCTTCAAATAAAAATAATACTTATGATCATATTGGTTAGATGGTCATTATAAACAACTTTTCAAATAAATTAAAAACTTTCATTTTTTAGGTGAAAATTAGGCTATTTCAAGAAATCCTGTTTTTTTGGCTATAACTCCATAAATATAATTTTTTTTTAAAAAAATTACTTATGACTTTGTTATATAGTCCTAACAAACATCTTGTGTTCAACAAAATTTTCTGTAACTTTTCAAATAAAAAACTAAACTTTTGCTCAATTTTTTTCAGAGTCCAAAAACCATGTTTTTGACTATAACTTTTTTAAGGTGGGGTTTTCAAAAGAAATTACTCTTGGCAATTTTGATTGGATAGTCGTAATAAACAACTTTTCTTCAATAATTTTTTTTGTAACCCTTCAAACAAAAAAACGTTAAACTTTTGCTCAAATTTTTTTAGAGTTAGAAAATGAGGGTTTTTGGGCTATAACTCCGTAAATGTTGATTTTTGAAAAAAAAATATTCAATTTTTGTTTATGGAAGTTCAATGTAACTCTTAAAACAAAGTTGTTAAACAGTAATTGATTTTCAGGTGCAGAAGACGACGGAAAAATAAAACCTATATAGAGCATTTTCCTAACGGAACGCTCGATAAAAACCCAAAAAAATGTAGGCTGGTTTCTAGCGCAATAATTATTTTTTCCATCATTTCTAGTCCATACTATGCACACTGACAGAACTGCAATTTTTGTGTATCAGTTATTTTTTAACCTGTAGTTATAATCAGTCCATTCCCATAATATTACATAGGGGCAGACATTAATGTTTTTTTGGCTTACACCATGCAAAATTGAGTACTTTTTCTTCTGCATTCTAAATACCACTTTCCACATGTAATCTCATCTTGCAATAACCATTTTAGAAACCGATGCCAGATTCAATGAGTGAAATTCATAAAGATTTAATGTATCCAGTCTCCTTTTGAGAGAGGTTGTATAGGTCAGGATACCAATGTACAATTTGAAGGTTTAATTGATACAATTCAAATTAAATCTAAATTTTCTCAATTGTATTCAGTTGAATGCTGCTTAAGGCTTTAGCTTGGTTTATAGGGTCAACAACCCTCAAGGTATTAGTTGATCAAGACAACTTCACCTTTTATAAGAATTCATTTTTTTATAAAAGTTTCAATATACATTTCAAACACTTCATGGAAATTTCAAAATAGATTATTATAAATGCTCAGATGTGTAATATTCTTTATGCAATCAATTGACAACCTATGAACCTAAAGACAATCTGAAATTCTTTATTTCAAAACCACATACATATAATTAGTCATGTCTTTGGATCAACCTACTCTGAGGCACAAGAGATTCTCCAACTCTTTTTAGTATTTAGTTTTTGTTAAATCTTGTTTCGTAAAGCAATTGAGAAGTAAGTGATCTTATAGCAACCATTAGTAATACTGTTAGATGATGTAGTTTTGATTATATAAATAAATGGGCCAATCCCCAGCGCTGTTAGATTATGTAGTGCTTACATTTTCATAGATAGTTACACTAAAGTAGAATAGACTTTTCACCTCTGTAAATTATTATTACTACTACACTATTTTCTTTCTCAGTTTTATTAACGAGTGTTTCGTATTTGAGCTTCAACTGATTTCAAATTTGCGAGAGGGGTAAATAAAATGTATTATTAGACAAATTTATTTTACAATTGCTAATGTACAATGTGTGTGGGTGCATAATTCATGAACACAACAATAAATTAAGCAACTTAATCTATGCCATGATAAAATTTGGTAAATTTCAAATTATTTATTTGTATAATAAAAATAAATATTTTTAAAAACACTTATGCCTAAACATCTTACAATATATTATCAATAGTTCATCTGTCTCAATATCAACACAAATGTGTTTTAAGTGGTAAGACACTTTTATTTAGTTAAGTCGAAGCTAAATCTATGTAAAACATTTCAATATTTTAAATGTTAAATTATAGCTTCAAAATCTTGAACGGCAATTGCACATATAAGGTGATTGTACTTTCAATTTTAAGAATAAAATTTAAGTACTTTTTAATTATTATTTTGAAAAACTACTTTGAACAAAAAACATAAATTTATTTTATGAAAAGCTCAAAAAGAAATATTTTAAACTAGTTTTCAGATTATTAAACTAATTGGTCTTTGATCATTAATAAGTTAGCAACTGAATGTTTAAAAAAATAGTTCATTTATATTTTAAATATAAAACTAAGTAATAAAATACAATTAAAATATAAGCTCATTAAATATAAAATATTTACAACATTCGCAGTAATTTTTAAGCAGACTAAAAATATTTTAAATATTTATTTATAACAAAACAAAAACAAAGAAAACATAAGTAACAATTTAAACAACTTTAAATTGCAAATTATTCGTAAAATAATTTTTCAACAAAAACTATTTTTATATATTTTAAAAATAATCAAATTTCAGACATTTGATAAATTCATTGAACTTGCTAACTTAACAAAAATACTTTAGATTAAATAATTGAAAAACAAACCATGTTGAACACACCTTTGAACATATTACAAATATTGCAAAAAAATATTTCACTGAACAAAAAATATTTATGTAGGCCTAAATAGAAAGTCTATGCAACGTAATGAGCGTATTTAACAAAACAAAAATCAGTTCATCAAGTAATGATCAAAACAACGAACTTAAAATATAAAATAAAATATAATTCAATGTACATTTTCACATCACAGAGCATAACAGAGTATTATAGAGCAACTTATTATAAAAATATTTACCAATTGTTATTACAATATATTTTCATATTAGAATGTCCTTTGAAGATTTATATACAATATATGGATCAACAATAGCACAAGTGAGGCAACCCACATTCAAATAATATAGAACTTACCTCACTTGTGCTATTTTCGATCCATACAGAAGAGTTACTGATTTACAATTTCCTTATTTATACAAAAAAAATAAATTTAAACCAAAGAACAAATCTTGTTTAATGTGTATTTTATGTTTACTCTTTAATCAAAAAAATATAAAATATAAACAAGTTACTCATATTTTTTTATTTGAAATTAGGAAATATTTGTATAAGATAAGCGAATTAAAACTTACAAGATTTAAAACTAATGATTATAGTTAAATTAATCATCATTAACTATAACTTTAAATAAACTATCATTTTAGTTAACTTAATCATCATTAACTATACGTTTAAATAAACAATATTAGGAAGCGGCACTCAATGGCACAACATAACAGTAAATGGCACTACAACATATTAACCTTCAACAGTGCCAACATATAATTGCGGTTAATTTAAATGTATTTTTATCAACAATGAAAAAGAAGATGGATGGTTTACAATTCATTGTATTTGTATTTAGTATGTTCCAGCATCAAAAAATTGTTTATTCCAGAACATTTATTTTTTTCCAGCATCAAGAATTTTTTAGTCCAGAACATTCAATTGTTTCATTATCCAAAAATTATTTAATTGTATAATATGTGACTTTGTGGCAACAATTTTGAACATAGTTTGTTGTGATTTCTTAAAGTGTATTCAAACATTATTATTAAATTAACCTTAAAATTTGGTGGCTTTGAAAAAAGATTTCCACATATTAGCCGTTTTATGTATTATGATTACACAAAGGTTGAACACAAAATTAATGATTTTTTACTAACTTGAAACAAAACAAATTTAATTTACTTCACGTTTTTACAACTGAAAAAAATTCAATTTGTGGATGAAAATAAAATTCAACAAATGATTAAAAAAATTACTTTCCTTGCTTATAATTTGTTATGGTACGTTTGAAATACATTATTTAATCCAAAACTAATATAGATTAATCTATTGAAAGGTTATACAATTAAATTATAGAAGGAAATTCAGAGCATTATAATTTAGGTAAGAGCACACATAGATGTTCTAGACACACACACAAATAATTAGTTGGTAAATGGCAACAAACTGCAATCACATTAGTTAATCTACCATTTACCTTCACACAATTTAAACAGAACCTATTGAAGATTGGAAAACAATAGTTCATATGAATGGTTGTCTAATCATTGATTTAATTTCATGATAGAACTTATCAAAGATTATTTATTCGACTTCTTGAAACAACCAAGTGAGGAATAGCTTCAAACCAGTCCTTGAGGACAACCAAAGAGCGGCGTGTGTGTGCGCAGAACGACAGCGGGAAGCGGCAGCAGCAGCAGCTGAAGGAGGATCAGCTGTGATGGGCGGAACGTCGGAGCGAGCAGAGGAGGATCAGCTGACGGGCGGCGACGCTGGCTGGATGGGTGGATGGGTGGAACGTGATGTGCAGGACGGCAGATGTGGAAGATGGAACACGCGCATCTGTGGGTGGAAGAAAAATGTTATTTTCATATTCAAATAATATAAAATATAGAATTACAAAAAGTTGATGTGAAAAATTTAATATTTTTGATTTATTTTTTATATGAACACAATGAAACTCCTGAGTTATGGAAATCCTGAATAATGGCATACCTTAGTTATGAACTACATGAACTATCAAAAAAAATTTAAACGTTTTTAAGTGGTACAGAAGTAAATTTTATGTAAATACTAGATAAGAGACTTAATCGCCAACAAGTTAATTTTTATTTAACTTGATAAATAAAGAAAAAAGTCAAAATTGGGTATATATAGCAATTCTGGCAACAGTTTACATGTGTGTATTTTGTACATAACACCATACAAGTTATGTTAATTGTTTTACCTGATTTTGTATTTTTTTTTATTTGGTTTATAAATAGTATTTACTTAAAGATAAATTGTATATATTATTTACTTACAGTTGTTGTACTAACCAAATTTATACTTAAAAACGCGCAGAATAAAAATTCTATTCTTATCCATAAATATCATTTTATATGAATCAAATAACAGAAAACTGTCCAGGTGTACTGTCTTCCTGAGATACGAAATCTCTATAAGTTATGATACAGCCAACACTTCATAACTCAGGGGTTTTACTGTATTGTCAATGATATGAATTTATTTATAGTTTTTTGATTCGAAATGAACAAATCAATACAATATTCTTGGAATTTTAATTGGAAGAAGATTTCTTTCAGATTTGTTTTACAATTTCTAAAACATTAAAAATAAAAATAATAAAATAAAAAACCGAAAAATTACCTTTTCAAAGATGAAGTAAAATGTAACTCAATGGCATCTTTGTTTAATCACGTTTTTGCAACATTTTATCGCCATAATATAAAAATTTACTTAAATATAAAATGTTTTTTTATATTCAGACCAACGAATGAATAAATCTTTCAAAAATAAAATCAAACTTAATTCACAATTTGTTTCTTTTAAGAAAATATTTAAATTAACAAAAAATAATATTTTAAATAAAACATTATTATTGGCTAATAATTAACCAGCTTTAAATTAAAAGTTAATATAAATTAAAATAATCAATAACAAATAAAATTTCATAGTTTTTGTGTGAACACAAAACAAAATCGCTACACTTTCAAAACAAAATGTTTATAAACTAAAATTAAGACAAGGCAAACAAATGTATTTTAATTCATTTAAAAAAGGTTAAAACGTCGGTAATCACAATCCACAATTATTTTTAAAGTTTAAAAATGTGGATTTTATGGCACTCTCACTGGCACCATTTAAAATGTGGATTTTATGGCACTCTCACTGGCACCATTTACATGACGAGGCACTGCTTGTCTTGGGCCTTCACGCTGGCTCTAGATACGTCCTCCTTGATCTGTTCATCGTCGTAGATTCTGCAAGAGAACAAAAACTATATTAATTTTTATAATATAAATAATAGGTTTAGGTCATTATAATAATAATAATAATAATATTTATAAAATAAATCATACCACATCATTTTAATAATATCACACAATCATAATAATAATATTAGCACTTCACCAGCCACAAAATCTAACATAAATAATAATTATAGAGCGCGTACAATTACCTTATTATAATTAATAATAAAAACATTTTTTAAATATGTGAATAAATTCAATAAATAATCAAACCACTTTTGGTTGACTGAAAAAGAATTTACTGGCCTCGAGAATTTTCATACATTTGTAACTTGAAATTTTTTTTCCATAACTTTAATCTATATAAAAAATAAGTTGTATAATTATAGCAAAAAAAAAGGTGAAATAAACAGTCACTTAAAATATTTTGCAAAGAAAATAAATTTTTTAAAGTTTAAATTCTTTAAAATTTTAATTATTTATTTTTTAAAAATAAAAACATCCGATCTGATAATGTTTGTCTTTATTTATAATATTTGTGTTTTCTTGATTTTTGTTTGTTTGTATGGCAGTTAATTAAGAATAAATTTAGGAGAGAAAAGACATGAATATATTTAAACGTTTTATCTTAATTATTGATGCTTAATTTTCAACATATAAACAATATTCAATTGAATATTTAAATGTATTGCTTCAATAGAAAATAAACATGGAATTGACTATTTAAATTCATTGCTTTAACAAAAATAAATTACTAAATAAAAGAAATAAATTACTTCCTTTTTTTTGGAAAAATTAATTTCATATTAAGAGAAAATTTGTGTGAAAATGTTTTGTAGATTTTAATGAGAGTTTCATCGAATTGTAACCTGACACCAAAGACACAGGTGGATCGAACCCTTTTCTTCATTTGAGAACCCCATTTAATTCGGTTTAAATCGGGGTCAGGGTTCACATTAACCCTTTCAACCCCAAGGGAATAAAACCTCCATATAATAAGGGTCGTTTTCAATACTAATTTTTATGTAGTTTAAACCCTACAGTAATGTTTAGCCAGGGACGATAAGGTTAATGTGTGTAACATGTGTTCTGGTTAATTCATATTAAATTTAAAATCATTTTTATTTTCATGGATAACCACAGAAAAAATGATCCATTGATGTGTTCACATATTTCAAAACGATCAATAATAAATGAAAAATCATTAATACTGAACCAAACAAAACAAAAAACTATAACCCAATCGGAAATTTGTAGTCGTGTCAAACGAAATACTTTAAAGTTTAGCCGTGTTAATGCCCCGTGAGTACCATTTAAGTACCTTTTAAGATATTTTTGTCCAAAAATGGAACAAATTACAACACTAACGTATCTAACTGTTTAAAGATTTATTTGGTACTTAACTCGATTCAAAATAAGGCCAATAAGCATAAACAGAGATCAAAAACTATTCTGTTTATTTTAGTTTCCAGTTATCATGATAATTTAGATGTAAATTTTGTTAGGAAGCGAGATCATAAAATACTCTAAAATCGTCATATTCAAATTGAGAATTAAAAACAGCACTAAAACGGCTAACGAATATCAAAAGAGTTAGAAAACACAACAATAATTTCCGACTGAATAAGTCCTTTACAAAACTAGTAATCCACGAACCAGACGGTTCAAATGTCTTGCGATGATTGATTCAGTAACTTCAAAAAAATGATCTCAAAAAATTCAAATCAAAAATGGTGTTACAAAGTGAGAAAACATCATTTTATCAAAAATTCACCTTAGATACTTTTCAAGTGTACGTCATTTCCAATCCATTGATGCATAAATAAAAACAAAATATGAAAAAAATTGGTTAAAAAGTTTTTCTAAGTTAATTTTATGAAAAAATGTAGATAAAAAGTGATAAAATCAAATAAAAATACCTAGTAATATATTAAAACCAATAACGAAGCCTATATGAAAATAAATAATATTATAGATGATATTTAAGCATTTAAGTCATTGTCTACCGCCGCCAACGACGACGACGAGGACGCCGACGAGGACGACGACGACGACATCGGAAGTGCTACGCCTATGTAGAGCTTCGCTACGCACGCTCGACAAAAATCACAACAAAAAATGATAATGCCAATAAAAAAATTATAACAATTATTATAATTATAACTATAATTATTACAATAATTATTATACTTATTATAATAATTATTATAATTATAACTATAATAACAACGTTTGAAATCTCCAGAGTCATTACAGGGTGTCAACTTATGGCCAGTTGTTTAATTTTTTGCGATTAAATATTTTTAGTTTATGCTTAAGGTTAAATAATTTTTTTGGCAGATTGATTTTTTACATTGTTTTAAGTGTATTAACCAATGTCCAGGAAGATGTTCTGGAACACATCTAGACCATCTACAGACCACATACAATGGTATTATTACATTGAAAACACATTGGTGAATGATTAGTCAGTTTTTGGTTCTTGAAAACTTCTGAACATTCGTGAACATGTTTTTCATTGCCATTGAAGTTCATAAGTTTTTGTTCCATTCATAGCATTAAGGTTTTAGCATTTTCGGCATTATTGTTATGAAACGTTATAATAACATTTTTGGTAAATTTGGCATATTTGCATTAAGTTTATATTTCTTCTGGGCATTTTTTGCATTAAAGATTATAACTCTTGTATTGAAATTATTGGCTTTATAGTTATAACATCTTGTAGTTGCATTATTGGCATTATAAGTTCTAATTTATTTTGCTGGCATTTCGATGAAAGGTTATATTATCTTTTATAAATTGGCATTATTGTCATCATTAACATTAAATGTTAAAATATATTTTATTATAATAATATTAAATTACTTTCAATTAAGTCAAAAATGTTGTTTGGTTTGACAGGCTTCATTTAAATGGTCACATTTCTTGGTTGCCTCAATTCTGGCAACGATGTCTTAACATATTTTCATTATATTGTGATGTTAATTCATGTCATCTGTTTTTTCTTCAAAATAAAGTGTTTGTTTTTGTTTGTTTGTTTTTGTTTGATTGTGTTTGTTTGTTTTTGTTTGTTTGTTTATGTTTCATTGTATTTGTTTGTTTGTTATTGTTTGCTTGTTTTTGTTTGATTGTGTTTGTTTGTTTGTTTGTTTTTTGTTTGATTGCGTTTGTTTGTTTGTTTTTTGTTTGATTGCGTTTGTTTGTTTGTTTTTGTTTGATTGCGCTTGTTTGTTTGTTTTTCTTTGTTTGTTTTTGTTTGTTTGTTTGTTTTTTTTTGATTTTTTTTGTTTTATTGTGTTTGTTTGTTTTTGTTT
>JARUHE010024693.1:0-16535 GCA_031471125.1 Archaeomysis grebnitzkii | reverse complement strand
GGTTTTAATATATTACTAGGTATTTTTATTTGATTTTTTCACTTTTTATCTACATTTTTTCATCAAAATAACTTTAACAAATATTTTTAACAAATTTTTTTTTTTTCATATTTTGTTTTAATTTATGCATCAATGGATTGGAAATAAAGTACACATTAAAAGTATCCAAGGTGATTTTTTTTTAAAATGATGTTTTCTCACTTTGTAACACCATTTTTGATTTGATAATTTTAGAGAATTATTTTTTTTAAAGTTACTGAATGAATCATCGCGAGACATTTGAACCGTCCAGTTCGTGGATTACTAGTTTATCTTTCCAAACTGATAATTGATTATTAAATTATTTCCAGCAAAAAATTGAACTTTAACAAAAAAGATAAAGCTGCAGAAGAGGCAGCCAAAAGTGACTGCTGGCGTGCTGATAGAGCCTCCAAAAATGAACGTCATTCCAGAGAAGATGATTCTAGGGAGCAGTTCACTAAAGATCAGCGAAGTCGTGAATGTCCACCTTCGTCCAATGAAGAAAGGCCAGAGAAGAAAAATCCAGTACCTGCCAGAGAGCCTTTGAGAGTGAGAGAAAAGAATGTCACAAAGGAAAGGGAATCTGAGGAAAGGATTGATCCGGTAGAAAAAAGATTCATGCCGCCATCACAGTGCGATATACCGCCAAGGTGGCAACAAAATAATGTTCCCCAACAGCAGAATCAAAATAAACAGCGGCAAAGCTGTGATTTTAGAAGCTCTAATAGAGAGTATAATCCTCAAGGGGCTGCTAATCAAGCATCAAGAAATGCTCAGCCATCTCACAACAGGGAGAATGAAGAACCCTGGAGAGAGAAACCCCGAGAACAGGACACTTCTAGTGGGAACAATAGAAACAAGGGGCGTGAGCCTCCAGTGGGTCAAGGACCAAGGGAGAAGAGGAGAGATCTTTCCGATGTGGACCAAAAGAGGAGCGGAGAGGTGCAGCTCGCAATGGACAGGGCACGCCACCTGCAAGAAAAAGAAGAGAAACGGTATGAAGAGACCAAGAAGTTTGAGCAGGTGAGGGGCAACAAGAAAATGCGCGATTACCAGGACAGGGAGACCGGGGAATGCCACGACCAGTCCCGGGGTAGCAGCGAGTCGCGCGATGAGAAGCCTGCAAGAGACACAAGGGACCATAGACCATATCCAGACCACAGGGAGAACCACAATCGGGAACCGTATGGTGGCCAGTATGATCGTAGGGGAGGCCGTGACCAGAGCAAGGTCCCTCCGAGGTTCTTGAAGATGCAGTCCTCGAATGCCAATCTTGGCAATCAGCAGAATTTCAACCGAGGTGCCCCTGGAGGTCGTCCGCCACCACATTATGACGGACGGTACATGAACAACCAATCAAATCGTTACAACGGAAGAGATGGCGATAGTAAGTGGCATTGACATTTTTATTACACATTCATTGCATGAATGTTATTTTATAATTTTGCAGACATAAAGTGAAATTCTTTTTAATGAATATCCTCATTGGTCATGTAGTTCAAGGAGTAAACTCTTAAATGACTTAACATGTATGCCTTCATATGTAGACTATTTTCTTCCATCATATCATCCAATTAATGCTCATATTCTTGTTATGAACATTTTATTGTAGTCTATATTAAATGTTGTATGAGCATTTAATACTTGTCTATTAAGCATTCAGCAAATATTCAGGATGTTTGATTTAACAATGTTGTTTCTCTCTTCCAGGTAAGGGTCAAGGTCGAAGACTGCGTACTGACAGTGAAGCATCCGGAGACCACATAGAAGAAAGACAGACGGGTGGTCCACCTCCCGAGCACATCGAGGAAGAGTGGGACGAGAGGAGAGATGATCGCTATGTCGAGAGGCCAGAGAGAGTGGACTCGCGTGGCAGGGAAGATTATCATGAAAAACCTGAAATGTAAGTGTTGTCGAGTGTATCGTCTCACATTCAATGAAATTTTAGGAAGTTTTTGTATGGGTTAAAATCCCTTCAAACTTCCTACATATCATCCTTTATAACAATACAAACAATTTCTTTTTTGTAATTTATTGGCTATCCATGTTTTTTAATTTTGAGATTTAAAATAATTTTGTAAAATTTAATTTTCAATCAAAGATAAAAGTTTACTGAAAATTTTACTTAATAAAAGTTATTAATTATCACCTTCTACTCAATGTAGTTGCTTGTTGTTGAAACTGTTTGCCTACTTCCACATAGTTACTTATTTAAAAATTTAATGTCAATTTTAGGCATCATTGGAATAGGCCGTCTCCAGGAAACTACAGAGAGCGGGAAATGTGGAGTAGACCGGCAAACCACGATGATCAGGATTATAACAATAGGTGTGGCAATTTTTTTTTAAGTTCACGTCAATAGAATATGAGAACTTGAATATCTTGCCATTATCACTTTCAAATTCAAAAAATTTATGTTTCTTTTAAATTTGTTGAACTAAACTTTCGATGTAATAAGAAATGTTTCTTCCTTGCAGGCGAAGTATAAATGGAGAAGAAAGGGATTACAGAGGACAGGGTTATGAACCCAAAAGAAGATACGATTCCAGGAATTACGATGACTCCAACGAGTGGAATGATAATCAAGCAAACTCAAATTATCATTCCGAATCCTGGGCTCACAATGGTGCGGACATGAATGGCAAGGAGATGCACGACTATGATGCAGGCCAGAAAGAATGGGAGAAAACTGATTCGGCAAGAGACCGACCGGAACCCAGAGTCAACAAGGATGGCAGGAATGGGAAAGATGTGTCCTATGGAATGCACACCAAGGACAAGAAACTAGAGACAACATCGTGGGCTGATGTCACGACAGAGTTGAGCGATTACTACAACCATGAGAATCGAGAAGAAGGTTCCAGGGAACGCAGCTATGTGGAATCGCCGGGTAGGCAAGTGATTGAGGCCAAAGAGGAGAAGCCTCAGGCAGAAGTAGAGCCCGTGGAGGATCCCCAGTATGACGAGCAAGGTGATCCAGAAAACACAAAAGAGAACCGTCTACTTGCTGCACCCGCACCCATAACTAAGGAGCGGCTGCAGGCATCTGACAAAGAAAAGGAGATCCGGAAAAACATGACCACATTAAAGAAGAGTCTGCAGCCTGAAGTGAAGAAGGTCGAGCACAAGGAAGTCTATCATCCTAAGGAACACAAGGATGGCAATGTTTGGGCAAGTCGTTCAAAAAACGTAGATCGCTCCCGCCCCGATTCCTCCGCACCGAACACAATGTCTACCAACACAAGCGCAAAAACAAAGTCCGGGGACCCCAACAACTGGGGCGACTCCAAGGCCTCGAGGCGGGCAAAATCCCCAGACAACGTGGACAACCACACCCAAATGCCTCCTCCACCAGCTCAACACCAGCAACAGGGAATGTCGATGCAAAGTGCTCAGACAGCTTCCAAAGAGAGCTTGATGAACCAATCCCATCAGCACCACCACATGCGGGCCAGTCCACGCCCACATATGGAGCACGAGGGGCTGGAAGAGGCGGGCGAAAACGTAACAACTATACCCGCACCAGGGTCTTCTCCAACAGCGGGCGTTTCCCCAGGACCAATTAGTGGCAACGCCTCTATGGATGGCACCAAGGACGTTCAGACCGACCATGACCGAAGCGACGAACGTGCCTCATCGATTGCAGGTGAAAGGGCGTCAATGGAGCATATGACGGAGAAAATGTTAAATTCTAACGGAAACCAAGGTGCCATGCCAAGCGGAGGAAGGAGCACCCGTGGTGGAGGAAGATATGATGCCCGCGGTGGAGGAAGGGGTCGTATGCCCAACACCTACCCAATGCTACGAGGTGGCAGAGGTCGCGGTGGTGACTACGCTAGACGAGAAAGTGGTCGAGGCGGCAAACCTCCAAGATTCCAGAACAAGAACTATCAGCAGGATAATTATTATTACTTTGATGACTATCGCAGACCAACTCATAAGGACAGAAAGGTGCGTTATAAAGCGTATGCTAATTATTTTTTTCTCTCAGAACCACAATTTTAAAAATTTCTTCTAAAGTAGGTTTTCACATGGAAAATTGAAACCTTTCAATTAAAATATTATATATATTATATAAAATTATATAAAAAAATCCCCATTTGTGACACTGCTACTTGCTTATGTTTGTACTTCAAAATAATTTTTATATTGAATCTGCTCTTTTCTAAAAGTATTAGAATGAAGACTATACTCATCCCACATATGAATTAATAGATTGGAATGATCTTTAATATGAATTTTTGATTAAAAAAAGTTTTCTCGCTTTGTAACAATCTTTTTGATTGACCTTTCTGATAGGAACATACATTTTTTGGTGATTTTATGTATAAAAATACTAAATGGTAGCAAGATTTTGCAACTATTTGCTTTGCATATTAATACTTTTTACATACACATCAAAAATATCTGTTGGACAAAACATTTTTTCCATCAAAACTTACCCAAAATTAATTTTGAATGAAAGAATTTGTAATAGCACTCTGCCTGTCATTATTTTTAATATTTTGGCTTATATCCTCATCTTTCCAGATGCAAGAAGACTGGTATGGGCCACCAATGAACAGGAATCTGCCTAGTAGGAACCCAAGAGATGATGGAAGCATGATGCCGAAGGGTAAGAGTGAGTCGAAGCGTGGTGGCAGTAAGAGTGGTACTGCATCCATAGGACTCTATTCCCAGACCATGGCAGGAGGTAGAGGCCGAGGAGGCCAATCTGGCGGAAATGCCAACAAGCCGGAAGAGAAGGGCAGTAAGCATGTAGAGGAGATTTTGCATGAAGGCAATGGCGGAGTCCGTGGCGGAAAGCACAAATATGACCAGATACCGCCACGCTTCCAGAAGAGGAAGGAACGTGGCGAATATGACAAGCCCAAAGGAAAGCGTGGTCCCAAACCGGTCAATGGTCCAGGTGTGGTAAATCCTGGCAAGGTAAAGGAACTCTCTCCAGAGACTGAAGAGAACGACTGGGAAACTGCATCTGAAAACAGCGACCCTGAGGGCCGCAAAGAAAGCAAGGAAAAAGTTCGTTGTGACAAGAAGAGCGTAAAGCCGGAGAGAAAAGTCGAACATTCCCAGGGTGCAAATCCCAAAAATTACTCGTACCCACAAAATCAGCCACGATCTGATGCATCCTATCCCAACCCTAGCAGCAAACCTAATGAAAAGAGATTGACAAATCGAAATGAGAAGTTCAACAGCAACAAAAATAATTCCAACAACCAAAAGTCGAAGAACGACAATTACGACCTCAACGAGGTTGGCAACAGTGCATCTGAAGCTGGCACCCAAGGTCCTCAGTACCCTGCATCTGGCTCCATGCAACAGCAGCCGCAGCAACAACATCCGTTCATGGACAGCGCCAATAAAAGTAAGCCCAAGCCTGAAAAAAACAATCCTTTGGAGGGAATTGATTTAAGTAATTTTGCGAGTAAGTTGCTAATTAAAGTGTTTTTAGTAATTATTAGTAATTTTATTACATTGCTCATTGTAAATTCTAATATACCATGATTAGGCGAACATAACATGCTTCACATAGGTCTTATAGAGTTGAAAGAATGCCCATAAAATTGGCTATGCTATTCCTCTTCTGTGATCTCGTATGCTTAACACTTCACAGCTTGTAAGAAAAATGCATTCTATATGATATTGAATAAGACATGTTCACAATACTAACTCTCCTGTATTTTAGTTTTTTTCTCTAAAAACATTTTGTAGTGCTTACCATCTCCTAAGATATTCAATGGCATAGATAAAGAAATGTCAAGATGAATTTGTATTTAGATCAACATTATATAAAGATTAATTACCAAAAGCAAGATGAACATTCCAAAAGAGAATGCCTAGAACTTCAAACTGCTTTCATAGAAGGTTAATTTCTGCATCAGCCTGTCCGTTTTTTTGTTCGAAGAGTTGCAGTAATGTTTATTGAAAACAAATTGGTTATGACCATTTGATTGATGTTTCTTTAGGTTTTCCTAAAAAAGTGGTTGAAATGCTTCTTGCTTGATAGTAATTCATAGCTAATTTTGATTGTATTGGAATCAATGATATTCTTGTAGAGCATAATAACTGGTGGGATTGGAAGATTACAAAGCACTGTACATAATTACAATGGTTTTTTTTTGACATCCAAACTGATAATTTTAATTGTCAATTAAAATTAATGGACAATTTAATCATTTCTTGTACCACCAGTGATACATAAGTCTAATTGCTTATTCTTGCTTATGTAACACAAGTGATACAAATCAAGTTAGTTTGTTTTTAATAAATTTATAAAGGCAAACATTTGCCTGTTTAAATTTTGGGAGTTATGCTTGCAAAATATTTAAGTTCGTTAATGTTAGTGATAACAGGTTTGTTAGATACATTTATTATTCATTCCAAATATTGAAAATTCATCTTATTTAATATGGGAAAATTATGTTGTATGTATATAATACTATGTTTATTACTATGAACAATGCCATAATGGATATTATGCCTTGTTGGCTTTTGTATACATTTGTTAGTCAAATAAATAAAACTTGAAAGTATTTGTATCATTGGTGTTACATAAGTTGTATTATTGGTATTACAAAAAATGGTTGAAATATAGAGATGCATAAATTTGTTGTGAATGTAATTTGTCTGATATCCAGAGTAGAGTTAAATCTTCATTATCCACCCACACAACACATTGTCATTATTGTGTTATCTTTAGATAATATTTTGAATTATATCTAATCAATCTTAAAAGACAAGCCTATGAATTAATTTCCTAAGCTGAGTTCAATGGAAAAAGTTATTTATTTAAAAAATACAATAAAATTTTTCATTTAGTTAGTTGTGGTTGTTTAATCAAGTTTTCATGTTCAATTTTAGGTGTCGTTGTTGTCGATGATCAGCCACAGGTCTCGAAGCAAATGGAGGACAACTTTGACTCTAATGAAGGCTTCAAGGAAGTGACACGTCGGAAAGGAGGAAAGACCAAGTTTGGATCGGATGAGGGCAACAGTGGAAGCTGCAGCTCACCCTCTCCATCTCCCTCCGGAGACGTTGTCTCGCCCGTCAACCCGGCAGCCGCTTCTATGTCTGGGGCATCTGCAAATCCCAAGAAAACCAAGGACAAGAAGCGGAGCAAAGAGCGTGGTTATGAGAAGTCAAAGCAATCCAAGTTGCCACCAAGACTGGCTAAGCAGAAGGAGAACATTAGGATGAATGCAATTAAGTCGTCAGGTACCTGCAGTCCAGTGGAAAATTCAATGAATTCTGCATTCAACATGAAGGATACTTCAACAATGCCTCCCACCAAAAATGCATGGGATACCCCTCTGACAGCATCGCTCAGGGAGAACTCCCCTCAGACTATACGAGTCAGCGAGAGCAGCATTCAATTGATGGGCAAACCCGGTTCCTTTGAGAATCATGACAGTGGTGTTGAAATCAGTGACCAGCCTAACTCCATTGGCAGCAGCCAGAGATCCAGTCCTGGAGACACTCCAAACATTGCCTCTAACTTCTCCAAAGTGGACAAGAGCTCTCTGGATGGCACCTCCGTTCCCTCAAAGACAATCATCTTTGAGAATTCTCAGTTCAAGGCAGCTGGAACAGTCAATGCCACGGTCGGCGCTGAATATAAATCCAAGTTCAATGTCGATCAGCCTAAGCCTCAACGACAAAAGGAGTCCCGAGAGAGGAAAATGACTACGTCTCCTGACTCCATCGGCAATAAAGATCATTCTGATGGTGCAGAAAAATCCCAACCAATCGAATTGCCCTACGGCATTTCAAAAGTGGATGAGAATAGTTCGGACATGAAGCTTGACTTTACGTTTGACTCCGACTTGGCCGAGCTGAGTAATGACAAAGTAGTGAACAAGGCAATAAATTTGTCAAATTCTTTGGTGATGACTTCAAATAACATTCACAGTCCAATTTCACCCTCAACAGATGACCTCAATCAAAAAATTGCATCTGTCAAGAAAGTTTGGGACAGACCTGCCATGGCAACTGTACCTGAACACGTAGAGGACGGCTCCCATTCCGCTGCCTTCTCTTCTGCCAGTTTTTCTACCTCAGAGACAGTTTCAGGTAGCCTAGATCATTCTCAATCGCTGGAGTCGTTTGGACCAGGCAAAGTGGAGAGTAGCAACGTGAATGAAGATGTTGTACAAGAGGTGTATCAGGGTGCTTCCTTGCAACAAGGTGTGTCTATGAGTGCATCAATGGTGTACACCACCTCCAGTGCAGCATCTTTTGCAAAGTCTGAAGTTATCAGAAGCAGTGGAAATGTTTGCAAAGTTAAACCTCAACAACAGACAGTTGCTAGTTCTTCCCCAGGCCCTTCGACCTTGGGAATCTCCACTCTTTCTCCCCCTCTGGCATCAACTGGCCATTCATCCACTAGTTTGTATCTGAATAACACCACTCCGTTTGGAGTTCCATCTCCACCTACGGTAATGTTCAATTCGTCACAACCGTTGCAACCTCCGACAGGAGTTTTTGGCTTCTTGGATGGCAGTTCGGTGATGGGTCAAAGAGGTGCTTCGCAGTTTCCATATCCTGCTTATGGGTTAGGTCAAGGTGTTGGGAGCAATTCATTTGGACAGCAAAGTATGCTTCTGCAAACGCCGCCTCCCTTGACTGCACCTGCTGACCTTTATAACAACAGTCTCTCTCAATATCGATTGCCTCCTGCAGTTACCGGGTTTGGTCAAAACCAACCTCAGAGCCAAAGCACTGTGCTGATATCGTCAGCTTCCAATACTTTAATGTCTTCTGCAGTGAAGCCGTCGTCCCAGACGTTTGGCAATTCTCAACAGAACTTTGGAACAATCGGTTCCAAATCAGGAACTCCCTTCCAGCATAGCGGTCTAGGCACGACCATGCAAGGAACTCCCCATCCCTCTATGTACGTCTATGACCATGTTGGCCTGCTCGGATCGCAGATTGTCCAACAGCGTCCACCTGTTCAGAACAACATTATTCAAACATTGCAGCCACATAATTCATATTATTCCAACAATGGAGGTGGCGCTCCTGGTGCACCTCCAACTGCTCCACCGACCGGTAACCCCCAGCAGGCAGCTGCCGGTTTCTACACAGCTTCTGCGTCTCCACTACAGGCGGCAGCACAACAGTCTGTTCAGCCAGCTCTTCAACCACCTTCAGCTACTTTTGGACTGCAGCCTTTCAGTAACCAGTCTCAACCACCTGTAGGTGTGCAGAACTTTGGGTCAGGGATGAATTTGACGGCTCCACCATTTAATGCCCAGACATTTCGTGGAAGTCATGCTGGAATTCAGGCAAATCTACTCAAATCCCTTCAGCCTGGGAGCAACATGCAGGATGTCACCCGGCAACAAATGAAATCCCCGAGTTCTGCGCAAGCTCCTTATGTATCTTCATATTTCACCCCACACACAGGTATGATGAAATCTAGATTTTTTTGAACTGTTGTTTTATAAACCAATGTTATGTTGTCATCTTCCAGATTTATTTTCTGTAACTATTTTTCAATGTCATTTCTTAGCAGAGATATAAGGCACCCCTCTATCAGTTAGTTATTTTTTATTATTTTAGAGCAATGATCATTCAACATAAATGAAAGATAGGTGAATTAGGAATAATATATTTTGAATAAGTATTTCTAAAACTTGAATTTATTGGAATAACTACATTTTTATATGGGTTTGTTGAATTCAGAGCAATAATCTATAGATGTTTACGCTATAAACCCGTAGGGTTTGGTTATATTATAGTTCTAGTAATTTCTGATCTTTTTTTCTCGAAACAATATTGTCCCTCGTCAGAGAGACGGAGAACCCTAATGTTTTAAATTAACTTAATGCCAATTTAAAAAATAAATACATTTAAATTATATTGAATATGTTGTTTACATTAAATATTTCACTTAACTATAGCTAATTTAATGGAATTTCAGTCGGCTGTTCTATTTTACTAGGATCGGCTTCAATGTGCGGTTCTAGTAACAGCGGAATGCAAGCCAACGGAGTCATGAACAATGGAGGTTCTTCCGTTGGTGGCGTTTCCCAGATGGCATCCCCGAAGTCGAACACCAGAAAGGTCGGCAACCCGCAGATGCCAAATCAGCACAATTCTAGGAATATGTATCCTGGTCCAAACAATCCTCAGGTAAGAGATCTTGGTGCATACTAAAAATTAATCTGACAAGCCTGTGTTGATTACTTCAAAATATGTTTGCTCACTTTCAAGTGATGTTGAATGGGTATTCACATCCATTATATAGGTAATTTGTAATCCTTTGTTTTGCCAAATTGTTTCTTCTCTCAATTGCATATTGTGTATTGCTCCTGGGCTGAATATATACTAAAACAAATTCTAACAATCTTTGTTGTGTGTTAAATGAGTATTTCATATTGTGGTTTTAAGGGACATGAATTTGGTATTGACTTTGCTTCAATTTTTCCTTGTCCAGCGAATCTGGTGACGAGACTTTGTTTCATTGGCTCCAAACGTGTTTTTGTGTGATTCTTGCGACACTACTAATTTGCATGTCCATAGTTCGCTTTCAAAATTGGTTTCTGCTTTGTCTATGCAATAACTAATGTGTTGTTTACTTTTATAGATAAATCTTGAATTTGTCTTATTTTAGATATTATTCCACTTTTCAGACAAATAAAATGTTGGCTTCTTCATCAAGATTGGTTTATATCAACACTTAATGCAGATTCTCATTTTCTGTTCCAATGTTGTTCAAATACTTTCAATGAATTGTTTGGAAGAAGTACAAGTGCAGAACTATAGTTTTGATTCAATAATTATGTTGAATTGGATTCATTGATATGTTTAGGAGTTGTTTTTTATCATATATGTAATGTTGAAATGATATTTCACCTTTTCTGAAAGTGATATATTGGAATAATTGGTTTCTTGTAAGATGAAATGGGTGATGGTGTTTGAAGTATATAGATCAACAATAGTACAAATGAGGTAATCTACATTAGAATAGCATAGCTTACCTCACTTGATATTGTTGATTCATATAATGCCATTGAACTATTTTGTTTGAAATCCGTGATCTAACTGTTATAAATTGTTGTATAAAACAAATTGTGATGTGAACAATGAAGTTATGGCAAGAATAACTAAGTTGCAGGTTGATTGAAGTAAAAATCCTTTAATATGAATAGCACAAACCTATTAACATATTCTTATTTCTTCTTGAGTTGCCATTTATCCTGATCTTTCGGTGGTCTTAAAATATGGGAAAATATGTTGATGTCAGGGTTTTGTTTCTTGGTCTTGATTTTTCTGATGTTTTTTATTTATAATGAATTAAAAAGTATTTACATTTCCGAAGTTAATACTCTAGTAGACTGTTAAGAACTTAAATTGTTAATAGAAGATTTCTTACTACATATACGAAATGCATGATAATTAAACAAATCAAGTTGATCAGCAACTTGAAGTTAAGCTCAAAAGTATACCATAAAGATAATTTTTACTTTAATTCTATATAAGTCTTATTTATAGAGATACTGGATCAATTAATTGCCATTAAAAATGAATGCAAAAGAATGCACCGAAAGAACGACACTCGGACAAATAGGTAAACAGTCTAACCCGAGTTCACTGACTAATTTCTCGGCTGGTCGGGTGCAGATGATGGGCGGAGGGTTGAGGTCAAGCGGGGGAGTGGCTCTGGGAGCGAGGGGCTACGTGGGCGGCTTACCACCCGGCACTACCCGCTATCCCAGCCCCGGGCCCATCCAGCGCCCTCCAGCCTCCCAGCAGGTCCCCAACGTGAGCAGCGGCCAGGGCGCCAATGACCCAAGGAGCCGCGGGCCACAACCGCACCTGCCCCCTCAGAGCCAGTCGCAGCGCGGCTCCAATCCTAGCTCAACCCAGCAGGCTAAGTTCAAAGCCGATGCTCTGAACACGACTCAGGCCTTTTTCAACCGAGATGGCAAGTATCCTAAGTTCTAAGTTACGACCTTTTCTCACCTTTTCTGGTCGGGTCGGACACAAACGAGGGGCGAGCTTTGGATGGATTTTCATTGTTTTTGTTTTAATGTTGTCATTTGATTGGTTGGATTCGATCGTATTGTTTGAGGATTCACTTTTTGGTTTTAAAGTCAAGTTGACAAATAATTACACCGGATACAAAACTTTATTAATAAGCTTCATTTTTTTAATTTATTTTGTGTTTGTTATCCATAATATTTTGTGATTTGTTCAAAGTATTTGTACAACATTGGAAAACGAATGAAAATGGCATTTTATTTTTTCATAAAAAATAAAAAAATTGGTTAAAGTTAAGCATCTCCATCCATTCATTCCATACAAAAGGACGATTGCACTCCTCCAGAAAGGTGTTAAAAACCAATTGGCTGCAGTGCATAAAGTTTACAAACCAACTTATGTAATGTTTTGTAACTTTGAATAAAATTGCAATTTAATAAATGATTGTATTTGTTTATTTAAAAATTATTGAAAACCTGTTACGTATTTTTTTCATGAATATTAACGTGATATTTTTCATTCTTGCATCTGCTTTTGTTGCTTTTTTATTTGAAAACATTAATTTGTATTCCTTTCTCTGCATATTCTATGGCTCATTAATCCTTTGATGCCTGATTGATTGTTGCTATATCGCCTAAAATACATTGAAGTTAATATTGAAAATGACCCTAGAGTTGCTGACAGGCCTCAAAAGGTTAGCTAACTACCGGAAGATAGGGTTGTGAATTTTTAAATAACAATAAAAGTTGGTAATTACGTGTTGATCACCCCAGCTTCTCCTCTCATGAGGAAGACGATGGAGCTGTAGTACATTGATTTTAATAGTGTATCCAGAGGTGAAAAATGAGTATTTTGAGAAATAAAAGGATAAAGTTTTCTGTAGGTGTGATTGGCAGTGGGAGCAGAAGGGTGAGTTTGTAACTTGGTAACTTTTTTTGCCCAGATCATGCAATGTGGTAGGAGATTAAGTTTAAATTTTTTGAAAGTTTATTCAATTTTTTTTGTTAAGTTGTCATATTTCAGCTGGCATTTCCATGTTTTCCTTATTTCATTCTGTATCTTTGTGATTTCCATACTAGTGTTCTATTGGCAATAACTCCTTCATTGAAGTTTGTTTCACCATGCTTCAATCTCTGTACAAAAAACTATTTTAACTTTTTTAACATGACAACATTAGTGATTTCAAGCCTACTGACTTACAACTGTATAATGCTTAAATATTTGCTTAGTATTTAAAATGGACTTTATTAAGTAGTTAAGTATAATGATTTATCACAATATGCATTGGTGCATTAACCAAGAAGTAATTCTCATTTGTAAAGAAAAATAGTCTAAGAAACAACATGGGACGTAAATTAGCTATGTGAAAATATTAAACCAAATAAGATACCACATAAATAACTCTTTTTTAATTGCATTATTATATTATACAATGTGTAATGAAAAGTTGAAAATTTGTTTTATTTATTGTATTTTTGTGTTTATGATCAAAAATTATCTTATAACACATCATTATTGTATGATTTAAAAAAAATACCTTCGTCCTATCAATGAGTACCAATATAATTAAGTTTTTGCCTACTTTTACTAAGTGAATTCATGTTTATTTTCATAGTGTTTGCCTCTATTTTTGTGTTTGTTTAGGGAAAATAATATACATTTATGTTTATTTCTGAACAAAATGTTTTTTTTAAAAGATAATAATTAATCAAGTTAACTGTTATGATGTGTTGAGAACTCACTTTGAAATTTGGTTGTCAAAAATGTATTGTAAAAGAATGAAAAGATTTATTTTGAATTATTATTTTCAGGGAATGTAAAGACGGAGAAGAAGTGCGAGGGAAAAGGGAACAGCATCCTTGGTAAGGAGGAATCGGACAAACAGCCAATCAACTCCAACCACACGAGTGTTGTGCCCGAACAGGCTGCCACAAAGTAACATTTTTCCGTTGGAAAATTGCGGATTAAAGCTTTTGTGATTCTTTTATAGACGAGATAGTAAAATAATTTGAATTTAATGATTTTTACTAAATTATTGCCTGAAGTGCACCGTCTTATTTTATGACGAAGTTTTACGAGATAGTTATTCATTATTATTGAAAAGAAACTAGAAAGCATGGGTGTGCAGTTTTTTCAAGTGCTTGTGATTGTATCGAACACTTTACTTTAAATAACTTTGCTGTAAATAAACTTTTTACTATTCCCAGTTTTTATTTCTTTTCTAGAAACAGAAGGAAATTTCTGGTTTTCTACAAGGGAAGGGTATTATTATCGAGAGGGTGTAGCTTCACCTTCTTGAAACTAGTTGTTCATATTCATTATTGCAAATGATCTTATAGTTAAATAAGGCTAATCATTGATTAAGAGAATTTCCATTGATACATTTCGTTAATGCATCACCGGTGTTACACCAAAGAACATTTGGTCGTGAGAATTAACTTTTTTAGTGTAACTTCTGGTTGTGTGAAAATGTCCGGGTTTTTTTTCATGACAACATTCTGAAAATATTTCTCGGATTCATTGAGTGGGCGAATAAGAAGAGCCGAGGTGATTTTTTAAAAAAATAAAGCATTTTCTATTCATTTGGTCCATAAAGAGTGTACAATTCAGTTTCTAGCTTGAAATTTAGATGTTTGCTATATTTTTTATTCTTTTAAAAATAGTATCCAGTATTTTAATGTCAGTATTTTAGACATGCAAGTAAAGTTTCTTTATCAAAATTTTTGATGGAATATGTATGAGATATTTTATCATTGTTTTTAAGTGACTTTCAATGGGAAAGTTATAATGATTTAATTTAATTGTCTAAAATGTTTTTGGTGCAAATCATCATTTAACAATTTATGTTTATAATTTGCAGTGAAGAATCAGTTGACTGAAAAAGTTTTTAAATTGAGTGTTATAATAATGGTTAGATTTTGTTAAGTTCATTTTTTGAAATAGAGAATATAATTTTAGTAAAATTGTGCCAAAAGTTACAGCTGTTTATCTAATTTAATTTTTGTTTAGACTAACTTGCGCACAAATTACACCAAAATGTCTACAATTTGTTTTATGATTAATTTTGTTATGCTTAGTTTAAGATCACATTTGGTGTTAAAAATTGAGAGAAAATATAAATTTCTGTTTTAAATACTTCAAGGTTTTTATCGATTTGTGTAATGTATCAATATAACCAGATGTATTTTAATTGTTTAATGTTAAATATGATAATCCTATAACACATTAAATGTTGAATATTCTAAAGCTTATTCAGTCTTGCACTAATAATTCATTGCCGTGTACGACGATATTTCGTCATACACTTTTATATTTGAGTGCCACAAGTTGGTACATTTCCCATTGCCAATCTGGATGTAATTCCGACGGAACTTGAATAAATGTACTTTAATTTCATCAACTTTCTTTAATGTAAAATGCTTATTTGTTGATATCCTATTAAGAATGCTTTTTATTAGTATTTTTTTTTGCATATTTCTGGACATGGCAGACACTCTAATGAATTCTGTATAATGCTGTAAATTATAATTGTAAGTCATGTCAAGAAAGTTCAAACTTTTTTCGTTTGATTGTCCACGGTTGAGTTATGCAACGGCATTACTGGGTAGCTCAACACATTTTGTAGGTTAAATGCAATAAAATTTTCTCTTATTTTTTCTTCATTGTCCACTTGATTTCAGTTGCAAAAGTAATCCATAGTCATTCCATGTTGGAATCACTACTTTTGTTCGGCCTTGTCTAGTTTTGATAAAATATCTTCTTGGTAAACAGGATGCCCACACTGCAGATTACACCCTTTTACTACGGAACATATACTAGCTGTCTGCCCTGGACTTGCAACCCAAAGAGATGCTCGCAAAATAACCGACAACTACCAAACATTGCTCGAAGAGAAATGACCCATTCTTGTAGATCATGCACTACCTTAAAGACATCAGAATGCCGGAGAGCATATAGCACCCATACCCTGGTTCATGAGAACCAAATTTCAAGTAACTGAGAACTAACTTGGTAAACAGGATGTTCTACATTGTAAAGCTTTGCCATACCTTCATCTAGTAGGATGTATCATGGCTTAATTGCAATAACAGGAAAAACAAATGCAGGTCTCCCAGATCCTGAAATTCCTGAAAAAACTGGGGTTTTTTTGTAAATCCGAAATTCTTGTTTTTTTATTTTTTAGACTTCTAAAATTTACAAAAGTTTTTCATTTTTGATTTCACAGGGTTTTTTGTTGAACATAGCTTGTAGATAAATAAAAAAAAGTTTTATAGCTCAAATTAACTTCGAAAATATTTTAGGTCATGATAAAATAACTTACCAGGTAGACGCATCGAAAAATTTTTTTAGTCAGTTCTGAGCATGACGTCACATGGATATGATAAACATTGTGAATATCATTGAGTGAGTGTTGAATAGACGTTTGATTACACTTATTTAAATGGTTATATGTAGTGTTTATGGCTGTAATTGCAAATAAAGTTCTTGGAAACCCTGTAGATCATATAAGTTCCAAATAAATAAAT
>JARUHE010024582.1:0-16536 GCA_031471125.1 Archaeomysis grebnitzkii | reverse complement strand
CCCAATCACTAATCCTATCAACCCAATCACTAATCCTATCAACCCAATCACTAATCCTATCAACCCAATACATTTACAATCCAAACCTGAGGATTGACGCTGCCCATTTTAAGTAAATTGTTGTTGGTTTTAAAGTCCTCCAAAAATGTCATTTTAGAGGGGAAAAATTGGATATCTTTGCTAGCTTGTAGAGTGTATTCATTCTGTCTTTATCTTTCCACAAACAATTATGTTTAAACATCTTTTTTTAATGCACTGCTATATTTTTTTTATTACACACAATAGTAAATATGCTACGTTGCTCTAATACTGACAATTACATTATATACATGTGTAGAATTTAAAAATAAAATGTTTAAATAATTTCTTGAGTATCTTCACGTTGTCACCTTAGCATCGTCTACCCAAACGGTTCCTTCGCGCCTAATGTATGATCACCTACGCTGGTAATTTTGAACATTCACAAAATTTAATGTTTGATGCCATGAAAGCTGAATAAAATCTATCGAATATGTGGTCAGCTTGAAATGTGACATCTTTATATTTTATTTATTGTTTTAATACAATATACTAACGAACAATCTAATTAGCTGTCTATAAATACTTATCAGAATCCATAAATGAAATAAGGCTTATTATTATGGAGTTTGAATTAATTAATTATCGCGTGTAAGTTACTTCATTCTATGTAAACTTTGCTGATTGTTTCTTTTGTCCCGAGTCAAATTGATGAAATAACTCAAAATTGCTTTCACAATTTTGATGCTATGTAAGATCAAAAAACTAATCTTATCTAACAATAATAATAATAACAACGATTGCTAACCCAAGCTACAACTTGTAATTCTATCCACACGATCATTGAGTGCCGGTGAGTGTCTAGGTTTACCGAACTTCGAAGTGTGTCACAAACGACGTTCGAATTCCTCACAACAATATGCTTGAAACGCGAGACGAGTCGGAAGTAGATCTCAAATCAAACCGCCATTTGCCACACGGTCTCGTCCACTCTGCCATTTGCATCTTACGGATCTTGCTTGTTCATTTACTCTAGGGTTATCTCGTTCTATTTAGCAAGGGTTAGGTACTCTGTATGATGTAGAGAAATGTTGCAGCACCACAGTATGTTGTTTTTTCACTCGTGGGATTTTCATGACATTTGTTTATTTTGTTTGAAAATTAAATTATTAACATCGTTTATAATCCATCTCAGGATGATTTCCAATCATTTGTGTTGCAAGTACAGTCCACACTAATCCTGTAAGCTGTCTTCATATTGCCATCCTATTTTAATCTCCCTCGCCCATTAATGCATTTACTATTGCCATATTATTTTAATCTGCCTTCTCCATTAATGCATTTAAGCTATATAGTTCCTCTAATTTCTTGAATGGTATGTGGTTATCTTAATTTATTTGGTCTTATCGATTATTTTTCTTTACTTATTTAGAGCAAATTATCTACAATTATTGAGTATAACAATATCTTTCGATTAATTTGCCATCAAAACGTTTAATATTTTAGAGAAAAAATGTAATTAAGTTTGTTTTGAATAAAATGTTGATTTTATTTCAATCCCTTAATACTGCATGATTCCATTCTCATTTTATTGCCCTCAACGACCGCCAGCACATCCGGTGAAACCAGTTGGACGAAACATGTTTTTATGTCATTTTGTTTGCTGTCCAACTTCTTGTTTCTAGATTAGTTCTTCGATGTTTCATCATTTACAATTATTAATTTATTTTCAATTGAGAAGTGGAATTTAGATTAAGCTGTAACTGAAAGTCCAGCTTCTATAAACTACTATTGATTGCTGTGGCAAGGCAGACTTTATCAAATGTCTTTTTTTTCACTTCACATTTAAAAAAAATATTTTTCTGTAAATTATTTTTTATAGGAAATGATCGTTTTTTTTCTCTAGTTTTGATTGAACATCATAATTTTTCAAATCTAATTCTGAATAAACACTACTTGGAATATTTTTGAGTTTTTATTTTCAATTTATATTTTAATTTTTTTATTGAACATGAATATACATTTGATACAATTGTCCTGGGCATTTTTTGAAAGTAAATATTTTTATATAAAATATAGTAGTTATTTTTCACACCTTCTACTTGGTCAATATTTTGCTATGTAATATTTGTTATTTAATTTTTATCATATAATGGTTTGGTATTATTTCTTATGATTTTAATTTAAAATCCGAAATAAAAATGCTCAAAAGTATAAAAATGTAATCTGAAAAAGTACTTCGTCAACCTATGCCTGAGCTATTTGTCAACGAGCTCAACTGTAAAGAGAAGAAACTGACAATCAACTGACAACACCCTTTCATTAGTATATGGAATATCCTCGTCTATAGGCATATGCCGTCGGGCATGGGGCTAAAAACCAGGATTTTTCTTGTCCTTCAAGATTTTTTCGTTCTTTCAACCAAAAAATTCGCCCAAAGTGGCCTTTTTCTGCAATAAAAGCTTGAAAACGATCGAAACCGATCAAAAACGAACGTCCTCTTTAAAATGAAAGCATACTTTTCATCACCCTGGGCATATGGCATATGCCGTTGGGCATGAACTTGACAGACCTGGTATTATATGCCTAATGTGTGAAGAGTTTTCGGCTCTTCTGTCAAACTGTTTTCCACATAATTTCAAAATTCCTAACTAGATTATTTTCTCGTTTTGTATTGCACTTTTATTATGAAGAGAATTTTTTTCCATTTGAAAGTTTAAATAATATAATTTTAGGGTATCTATATTAACTCTACTGACCTTGAGTTCTTTGGGACGCATGTGTTCAGATGTACATTTTTGTACAAAACATATTGGCTAACATTAGTTACTAGTGAATACAAGTGTATTCAATAAAAAATGAATGGATTTCAATGACAAATTGTATGATTTAGCTTCAAGTTTATTTCCATTCTTTTCTAAATTAGTTTTGGTTCAAATTAGATTGTTTTATTATAAACTAGTGGGCTTGCCCCTTGTTGGGGTTTAGTATCAAGTGTTTAGCATGAATAATTTTTGGGTATATAATACATTTTAATTAAAAAACATGTTTTGATGTGCATTTTTTTGTGATTGAAAAAATATATAAAATAGTTTGCAAAACAAGTTAGGTCAGTGGTTCTACAGTCAACTTCTTCTATAACAGTTCGGATTCAAATGAATTTAAAAAGTTAACTAGCCTAATATAGTTTTAATAAGTAGGCCAGTGAAACTAACTCCAAAATTTGTCCATATTACACCCGTTCTTCAATCATTACATTGGCTGCCAATAACAGAAAAGATAAAATATAAAAGTCCTAATAACAAATCCACTAAATGTCTAATGCGGCCATACATTAATAATTTAATATAACCATATATCTAACTCCTATAAAATTATTTACTCTGTCCAAAATAAAAACTAGAAATAGGAACACGTTCTTTTTCGTATGCGGCTCCTCAAATTTGTAATTCACTCTCAAACACATTAAAAACTCGGACACAGTATTCACCTTTAAAAAATTACTGAAGTCGCATTTGTTTACAAATTCATACAGATTAACAAACTTGGATTTTTATATTTTTATTTTTCTAATTTTAGGATTTTTATTTTAGCGGGTTTTTATTATACAGCTTCACTGAGTGATCTTACCAAGTATATTGTGGCGCTATAGAAATCAAATTTATTATTATTGTTATCGCTCTATTTCACTATGAATAATGCATACGAAACACTCGTTGAAATTGGATTGTCATTCAAACCTAAATTAAACTGGAGTTTTTTTAAGCAAATGCTCTCCGTCCCATTAGTGGATTGTAATTATTTGCTATAACCTATGTCCATCACAGAACCATATGCATATCCATACAAAAATGATTACAGTGACACACACACACGCACGCACGCACGCGCGCACGCATGAACAAGCATACCAAAGACAATAAGAAACATGTTCGTTATTTTTAAGTTAGGGTAGTTAGATGAACTGTATAAACAAAGCACATTTTTTATTTATGTTAACTTTTGAAATGAGATTTCAAATCGAACTGAGGGTAAGTAAGCCAAGTCTAAACCGTCAGCCATTCCCTTCTTTGAAGTCGTGTGAAAAATTATTCAATTTTCCAAGACAAAAAATGTTGTCTTCAATTCTTCCAATTTTCTTTGAACTTTCAAGACACTTGGAAATCCCGAGTTCAAATGATGGTCATAAACCGAGCACAATGGAACACAGAAGCGCCTTTGACCCTAAAGACGGACAAACATTTTAATTGACCGTTCTTATCATCTGAAGTCCGAGGCTCATTATAGGACAGGTTCGGTCAATGTTCTCGATTTCCAGCAGGCTTTGTCCTGGACGAGCTTTGTTCTAAAATGCGAACCAATCAATCTAAATGTGACAACAGTTGTTTGGTCTTAATTAATACACAAAAATAAACATCTTAATCAGATTTTGTTTGTGCTTGAACTGCTGTCAACACCTAATGCCTCGCATAAGGTGTATGAGATTATGGTTGACTCCCAATACTTCTTGATGAATGTTTGTTTGTACAAATGTCAAATCTACACCTTATGAGGGCTTCCTTTCATCCGTTGTGTGCTCGCTCTATTCAAATTAGTTGATTTTATGAACAATCATTTCAATTAACTTGCATGCAACAAACTTTTATCAAATATTTTTTATTCCATTGAAGAGGCTGCCATTATTGCGCTCTAAAATATATTTAAATAATTATACTCAAAAAAACTAAAGATTTATTCTAAATTTGTAAAACATTTTGGTTGAGTTTTGTCCCATGCAACAAGAGATTTTATTCTTAGCGATGCATTGTGCTGCTTAATATATAAAACTTAACAACGAACCCGTCTTATAAATCTTCCATTGACTTGGTAATAAATTTCGACTGGAGGAACAGAATAAATCGTATTACTCTTAATTATATAGAACATGAACAACATTCTTATCAGATTTTCCACACGTTGAGACAAATTATTTTCGTTTTAAAATTTTATTTTAAACTGTTCATATTGACTGAGGTTATTGTAAGTATAGCTTTGGTACCTTAAAATGTTGTTTTATAAATATATTCGAAAGTTTTTAATTGTTGTGAATGAAATACAGATGAATGTAATTCAAGTGTAAGTATTATCATACTAATATAATACTACTACTATCGCAATTGAGAACGTTAGTTTTTTTTCATAAGTGCTATATAATCCAATCAACAAAGGCTAACATACTGCTATGTTTTAATAATCAAAACCAAGATTTTTTTATATAAATATATAATTTGAACATATAATCATTGCTCAAATTGTTTTAGTTCGTTAACAACTTTGGCTCGACTTTCTTCGTTATAATTAAAGTGGGACCGTAGTTCTCAACGACCTAAGTGTGTTAAGTGCTGCATTATACAAGGTATAAATGACTGTAAATAAAAGTATATATATTAATGCTTACCTTTGATGGTTTGTAAAATGCTTGTTAATAATGGCAAATGAATTATTAAAGATATTTTTTATAAACATTCTTTCACTATTTTTCATACAAAAACGGGAAGGAAATTTTCAACTACTGCTCTCAGCCGTTCAGAGTTCGCTTTTCAAACCACATGCACACTGAAGCATTATTTAACTACCATTCCAGTCGATATTTATGCCAACAAAATTATAGAATTAGTTTTGTTTGTTTCGCCAATCAAGCTTTAATTTGACCCAGAAGCGTTTTTGGTTTTACGAACAATTATGAAATAATATGAAAATAGATTTAAAAAATGAAATCATAATCACTCGTCCAATTGACATCTGCAGTCTGCATATCTAGGCCAAGACTGGAAGGCTAACTGCTTCCTCCTTGACGCCTGCCATCGGGTGCATTTTAGTCTCAATTGCCTCATTTTTTGTTCAGTGAATATTCCCATAAAATCTCGGTAGCATCTTGAATTTGAATGTTATGTCATTGCAATCATTAAAATTATTGTTTACTAATCTAATATAGCTTTATTATTTTATTTGTAAATGGTATTAATAAATAGTTTTAATAATACTTTATGAACAGTTAATTGAGAACATTACTTATCAAACTTACATCAAGTGTCCGATACTGATCTGTTGGAATCATGCTCAAGCTTTGGATAACATAAGAAAATAACACTATAATTCTAATATAACTTGGTTAATTCTATGCTCTATAACCTTGATACAGATCCAATATTTCTAGAATTTTGATGCAAGTCATTGTCTAGATTAAATTCTTTCTTAGTCAAAATTAAAGTTTTAATAGTTCATTGATTATGAAATCCAATTGACAGAGACCTTAATCATTAAAAAACGCCTTGGGCGTAAAAGATAACATAAAACTGCATTGAAATATTTCGAGAGCAAAATGGATCGACCATCCAATAAAGTGAAACGGAAAAACTCGGTTTTCAAACAACAAATTTAGCAACAGAAATGTTATATTTACATTCTCACTTTTTACATAGTATCGAAATAGTGTGTTATTATTATTATTCTGTTCATACAAGGGGCCACTCTTACGGATGAGCATCTTCCACATATTATATCTTCACTTATTCATCTGTCTATTATTATTGACGATGATCCTTATTTTTATTGCTATCTAGTTATTAAGCTGTCTGATAATTTGTGGACTAACTAAATTTTGACATTTAAAAAAAGTTTTACATAAAAGTTTGCTTTAATGAAAATGAACACAACATTCTATACTAGTGTAACTACGGTTTTGTTTTGTCAAATCCGTATTTAATCATTAAAACATACCTTTTATAATGGAATTGACCATAAAGTTCATGATTAACCGAGATTTGAAAGTTCAGGGAAAAGTTTATGTAAATAAAAGAAAGAACTGGATATTTTACGTAGAATGCATTGAGGATTTAAAAAAAATATTTCTTTAAATAATAGACATTTTAGGAGTTTGTGGACTGGCTAATTTTTGATAAATTCATGGTTAACTAAGATTTTTATTTTAAGGATTAGAAAGAAGTTTAATGGAAACAAATGAAAGAAAAATATGAAAATAATTCTCCAGAGGTCAGTTGAATCTTCCATTAGACCATATATTTGAAAAAAAAATAATAAAAAAAATGCATTCAACAAATACACGAATTTAGAACTATTTGTGAATATGTAGGTACCACTTTTAATGTGTATATTTTACACGTGCTTCTTTTATGCTTAAAAAGCCTCAATAAATGTATAAAAGTTCAAACGCAAAGTATTTTCAAATAAATTCAATTGGACCATTCGACCCCATTTTTTTTTCTTACAAATGTTTAAAGTCAAGGTGGTTGAATATTTGAAATTATTGCTCTTAATTTCTTTTCTGCTATATTCAACATAACACAATCATGACCGTGTTGCTATCAAAGTATTATGTAATATAATGGAATAAACGAATCCAATTTGATGAAGTATTTTGTCTTTTTATAAACTTATTTTCTCAAACTATTATCACACGTTCAAGGCTAAAAGAATTAGTGTCGACCATAACTTGAAATATGTTAATATAGTAGAATATAACCACCGACATCAGGCTACTTACACGTTTACATCTTCCAATGCATTAAGGTCATCCAGAAACTATGTACAGCCAGAATGTGGCATGACCAAAGGGCTTACAAATGCATTGCTGGGATGAATAAGATATTCGCCCGAAGTACGGTGCGAAGTTGTAGTTCATTGAAAGTACGGTACAGACACCTGGAAGTGGCGAAGCTGCGCTAAGCATTGCTAGAGTGGACCTTGAATGGAAAGTTGGAGAAATGATCTAGCAAGGATATGTGAAGATTAGATGGCTTCAAGCAACTCAGGATTTTGTTTTGATTCCAACAATTTCTTTTATTTATTCAATTTATACTGAAAATGTTCACTTATAGCGATTATACTGTGACCATGATAGGATGAAACGTTAATAAATAAAGACTTGTCACTTTAAACATAAACGTTACATTGGTTATTAATTAGTTCCTTTGTATTAAGGTAATTTAATTTTAAGAAAATCTAGAAGCTGCGTATCAGTTTTATTTGACTTTGCCTTATTCCTGTTTGAAGGAAGGTTGTTTAAACTTGGCCTTTAATTCCAGTGACATTGAGTTTCTCTATTAGAAAACAAATATCTTGTTTTCATTGTTTCTAATTCGAAAAAATGTACTTTTCTCAAATCCAAATAATTTTACTAATGCCTGAAATGTGTGATTAGGAATTCTAGTTTATTTTCGATTCTTTATTTTTCTATTTGTTTGTTTTTATGGTTTTCATTTGGAGCAAAACATTTAATTGTTATGGGAGAGATCAAGTGTGCATTCATTATCTTCTTGAAACTGTTTATATTCAAATACAGTTCTTCATTTGTTGTTTGAAATATTTGTTCAAACGCGGAAAAAAAAGGTTTTATTAATTCAATGAAACAAATTCTTAGTCTTGTGTGAAAACGTAGAAAAAATAAAAAATAAATACGTTTTTGTTCAACTTTCTTCTATGTAAACTAAATTCCATTGTTCTGCATAATCAGATGAAAAAGAATTTCGTTTTATTTTTCAATGTGTTTTTTTTTGTGTTTTTCTCGGCTGTTTTCACTGATCAATGTCTTTAACGGAAGAAGAAACGTTAGCATTTTAATGTCACTGGAATAAGTTTGTTCGTTTCATCTGGAGTCACCAGTGCGATGCGGTGTGATAAATGCCTCCCACGCATGACATCTTGCCTGGGTGCTTTCATCCACATTTTCTAAATTCCAAACTAATGATCGCGCTTCAGATCTGTTTGCAATCAAGGCTCAAAAATGTAATTTCTTTCGTTTCAACACATGGTTCTATATTCAAATCTACCACCATCGTACTTGTTTTCTTTTGCTCTTTTCAACATTGTAACAACTGACGTGCATATAAGTTATGTACCTTGTTTTTGGTTGATAATAATAAACATTAGACATCGCATGCTTGTGATCATAATTTAGTTCATTTACTTGAAATTATAAATATTAATATAATAATGTTTGATTTCTCAATATAAATCTGCAACGTGTGGCATAAAAATTGTTATGTGAATGCAAGATGTTCTCTTTTGTTGCAAAGTAAATAACGATTTGCAGTGTTATTACCACAATTTATTGACGTTAAGTGAGCTTAAGTGACGCTTTCATTCACATTCATAAATTTTCTATATTTGAATCTGTTTGTAATAAATAAGTGTGGTTTGTACATTTAAATAAATAAATAAATATGTGTGTTTTTATGAATTTATGCGCATTAGTGTGAAGGAAACTTTAACAATTTATTATTGTTGAAATAAGTGTGTGTGTGTATGGTACATTTAAATAAATGAGTGTTGTATATTTAAATAAATAAATAAGTGTGTTGTACATTTAAATATTTTCTTTCATGTGGTCTTGAACTAAACTATTTTGATTCGACAAAAGCTAAACACAGGATAGGTGTAGCAGTGCAACCCTGTGTAAAATTATTGTACTTCTGCTCTGCTGACATTTGCATCGTCTTGTAAATGTATTGTTTTTTTTTATCAGTAACAATGACAACTTTTTTATTGTTAATTAATTTATTTTATTATCGTCTATTTTCTGTTGTATAATTCTTCGGTTTCGTTAATAAACTCGTGTAGTACTTCTGAAAATTATGTAAATAATTCCAACTTCAATAAGCATATATATTATTGGCTAATGATCGATAATACAAAAAAATTTCAATATTTTCTCCACATTTTAATACTTTGATCATACATGCTGGTGTATAAAATATACCTGAATAGTCTTAAATGCTGACTTGTGCGAATACCTGTCTGAGCAGAGAATTCGAAAGGCGTCTGTTCATTATTCAAATTCATAAATTAAATATGGAGTCGCTGACCTTTCTGGACCGACTTTTTCAATCTTCAAGACCTTCTTTATCACTTCCTCTTAATTCAATTAGTATTCCTCCAGACAGGCCAAGCCAAGCATACCCGACCATTGGGTGATGACAATCTTTTCATTGGTGGATGGTTCCCTAATTTTGAATAATGCAATCTTCAACATTTTATTTTGTTTGTTTAATTTCCATGTAAGCCAGAAGCAACTACAACTGGATTTCAGGTTGAACTAATATTTATAACTTATTTCAACATGATTATCTAGTATAATTTTTGATAGTTTGTCATTCTCAATGAAAAACAAAAATTAATCTTATGAAGACATTAGAATTAGAAAGTTACTTTGTTCTTAAATGGTTTGTGTTAATTAAAATAAAACTAGGTTTTGGTGACAATCTTAAAATAATTCTAATAATTCAAGGCCATTCCTTTCATTTCTGAAATGTCAAAGGTGCAAATAAAAAAGTAAAGTTTTTGTATACAAATAAATATGAAATTTTCTCCATAATGTGATTTGAGTTAAAACTACAATATTGTTAAATTTCTATAAATTATCCTTGATTTGTGTTCAATTGTAGACATGTTGACAATTTTTATGCAGGATAATATTGAATACTTCTGCACATTTTATTTTTTATGTTTTCGTAAATTAATTATTATTTTTGGGAGTTTTATTTACTTGTTTGTGTAGACTTAGAGTGGAGCTAATCAATTTTTTTTACTTTTGCTGTGGCGTATTAATGAAACGTCTAACCATTCAAATGTTTGTCATAGTGTTTATCCACAGTAACGCATGATGGGAACTTCAGTTGCCAGTGCATAAGGGTTGTTTCAATGTTGGTTTTAAGACTAGTTTGTCTTTATGAGAACAATCGTTGGAATCAAAGGGTTTAATGGATCACTTGAAACCCAAGATGTCAAAGGCCATATAAAGGCTTAAGGAATCCACAACAAACTTGACCTCTGTGTGGAATGGCAGTTGGCAGATCAAATTACAGGGAACTTCAATTCCCATTGGAATTACTTGAAATTTTCCTTCCCTGCTGTTTTCTTTTTCAGTAATTAAATGTACAGTATTTCACAAAACAATCTAGGTTTTAAAAATTGTTCCCACGTTTTGTTGGTGTGAAAATATAGTTAATACTGTAAGAGTTTTCCTACAGTGTAGCAAAGAGACGAAGTAAGGTGAAAAAGAAATAAAAATTGAAATACTCCTTAATAATCAATTACATCATACTGTATTGGCTTAAATGTATAATGTATTAACAACATTCCATAAATTTACATGTATTTATTACACACTACAACTTCTTAGTACCAGAAATATAACTTAGCCTTTTTAAAGTTACACATTTGTATAATTCAAATAAATGTTTCTTGAAAACGTTACATTAGAAATGATTTTCGTATTTCATAAATGTGTCTTCACTTCCAACAAATAATTATTTTTACAAAAAGTAATCTTTTTGTTGTAAAACCATTGAATGCAAACCACTACAAGGCCGGGCAACACAGGATCATGACTGCTCCAGAATGAAAAGTGAAATGACCTGCCATTACAATCCATTTCGGGTAATTATCAAATATTTTCCACATTTAATACCTGAAATCCTTTTTAAAATCGGCCAAGCTTGAAAACCAGATATGTCATTTTGAAGTGCCGATTAATAATCTTTTTAAATAAAGAATGGTTTCATTCTTTTAAAATAAATAATGGTTTTATTCTTTTTAAATAGAGAATGTTTTGATTCTTTTTAAATAAATAATATATTAATTATTTTTAAATAAATAATATTTTAATTATTTTTAAATAAATAATATTTTAATTCTTTTTAAATAAAGAATATTTTAATTCTTTTTAAATAAAGAATATTTTAATTATTTTTAAATAAATAATAATTTAATTATTTTTAAATAAAGAATATTTTAATTCTTTTTAAATAAAGAATATTTTAATTCTTTTTAAACAATGAATATTTTTATTCTTTTTAAATACAGAATATAATTACTCTTTTTAAATACAGAATATTTTAATGAAATTGATCAGAAGTCTTTTTGTAAAGTGTCTATAATTCCTCTTCTTGTATTGCCCTTCCTCTCCTTTTTGCAACAATAATCATTTCCTTTCCGGGCACAACCGAATACTTTATCGCGCCAAACAAACCGGTTTTTCGAATATTGAAACCGTCTTCGTGGATTAGTGTGACACTCAACCGATCTGCGACCCTTTCTAATTATGATCCTGCGTCGCATGTCTGCCAAGGCTGCTTCCATCACATTCACATTTGCAGTGTTTGTCCACTCACCCCGGTGACGCTTGAATAACTATTGACATAACAACGTAAATACATTGACAATAAACATCAATTGACTAACCTTTGTTAACAATGCATTTTTTTTATTCAAACAACTTTCTTGTGATTCAATGAAAAATCGTATCACATTGTATCAATGTGATACAAATTTGATTGAATCACAAGAAAGTTGATTAAGTGTGGTGTACACTACCATACAGCTTGAACAGTTTTGGCTCATGAGAGGTGGAAAGTTGGTTTGTAAGACATTTCTAGGCATCATTCATACTTCAATATAAGGTATTGTGTTTCACAGAAATTACTTAATTGTTATGATGTAATTCTTACAGAAATTCCATATAATTCCAGCATCATGTGATTGTATGATAAATGTTTAGTTTCGCTTCACTTTCATTTGATAATCAAACTTTAAATGGAAAGCAATTAACAAAAAAGTCTAAATGTTTGATTGTGAATGGTGGTTTTGAAAGAAATTAGTTATTGATGAGGTAACATTACAATAATTTTCTGTGCTTCTCTACTCCAAATTTTTGCTAATTTTTAAAGAAGTATAACTAGGATCGTTAGATTAGATGAAAGAAACAACCTACTGTACTATGATTTATTCTTCAATAGATACGTATCTTGATTATTTATTTATTAATATATATATCAATATGATTATGCCATTAGCTAACTTATGAAAGGAATATTGTACTTATTTAATATGCACTATTTTTAGTTTTTTCAAAAGTGACCGCTTCTAATTCTATAAAAAACACAACCAAAATTTCGATGTAAGGTCTACCATAGCCTGAAGTAGCATATTGGGAATGTCAAATTGAGCTGTACACTTATTTAAGAATAATTTCGCTCGATCTATCATTACTTGTTACGAAATAAATTTGATTTATGGCGACATCACTTTCATATTATGTCAATATAATTATTAACTTGAGGTTCAATATCATGACTTTGAACATTTAGAAAATATTAGAACCGCTTTATATAATCTGCATAATTTTAATACTTTGTGCTTGACATTCTTGTTTTCATCAAATGAAAATGTTAAAAATTCACTACCCTGCTTGGATGGAAATGTTATAAATAAACTATTAATCAAATAGTTTTGAATATAATTGCAAAAGAGTATTTTAATTCTTCATAAATTTAGGAGATACATTTGGTGAATGGTCTTCTTATAACATCCCAACTCAAAATACTGGAAAAACAATATTTCGGACTGTGTTACAACTATCAAATCTGCAGTATAACGAACTGTCTTAACCTTGCAATGATTATAATGATGAAGGTGATAATGACGATGGCTAAATAATCCAATAAATCCAAATAAGGCTAAAATTTATCTTGGCATTTCATATTGTGGATATTTTTCAACAGATGTCCCTCGACTCATTGTTGGTGTTTACGTGATCCAAGTTTGATTTATTTTGTTCGAATCGGGTGTTGCTGTTGGTGTAAAGGAATCCGTATCAAGTGTGGCAAAATATAAGTTTAAAAGAATTCGTGCATCAAATTTCATATAATTTATGATAATGTTATCGTAAATTATTATATTTTTGAGAATGTTCTATTATTTTCCCACTGCTTCTACAAACATTTATTTTTTTGAAGTTTTGATGTCAAACTGGTTATATCAAATATGTATAAAACAAATAACTTGAATTCAATTCAATTGTCTATTAAGGTTAGATTTTAATTTAGTCCACAAATGTTTAATTTTATTTGATTAATCAAGTTTTATAGCAATGTCCATTTAAATCAAATAATAAATTATTTTCAATATATTATGTAAGTAATATATTTATAATTCCCATATATTTAATACTTAAGTTATTAAAAAAGTTGTGTTCATTATTTTATTACATCAAGCAAATTTATCTCTCAGATTTTTATTTGTATACGACTAATTATTTTAAACAATCATTAAGCGGTTGCAAAATCGACCTGATTATGAAATGGAAATTGTTTTGCAAGCACAATGATTTATGTATCTATATATTATCACGTTGAATGTAACATAATGTTTACGTTCATGAATATTCAATATAAGTATATACAAATACATTAATTTTACAAGTAAGTAGAAACGTCATTAACGATACATTCTGCAATAACTTGAATGAATATGCTCTGAGTTTTTGAACACTAAAATAATCAAGTGTGGCGATATTTCAAAGGTGTTCAAATGTCAAATTAAATTAAAATATTTAAATTCTATTTGTTGCGAATGCGTTTTGTGAATTCGAAGGTCGTCCACAAAAGAATGTCGTCGATTTTTTCCTCTTGATTTCCTCCAAATGTGGATGCAGCATTGCAAGGACTTCCCCTTGGTTCCCTCCCCTTAGTTCCCCTTGGTTCCCTCCCCTTAGTTCCCCTTGGTTCCCTCCCCTTAGTTCCCATTAGTTCCCCTTGGTTCCCTCCCCTTAGTTCCCCTTGGTTCCCTCCGGTCAGCGGCGTGTTTTAAAAACTGCAACAAAACTGCCGCACAACCTCGACCCAATCATAGCTTTCGAGTGTGTCACATCGCCTGTGGGAAGGGCGTTTGCAAGAAGTTAGGTTCGGTATGCGGTTGTGACGTCGCATTTTGTGCCGCTCTGTCTTAAGAATATTCGGCGATGTGTTCTATATGCATGTGAGTAATCTTGGCTAATATGTGATAATTAAGGAACTCTACTTAGTAAATGTAATATTTATTTTGTTTGTAGATTTTTTGACCAAGATTTACCTTTAATTTGAACCTTAGATATTTCTGCGAAACTACCTTTAGATATTTTGAAAGAAAATGATTCTTCAATTGTGCTCTTTTATTTGTATTCACTGCACAAGTGGTTGAATTTTTTGAACATTTTTCCTCATTCAAATTGACGAATTGTCCGTTTAATAATTGATACATTTATTTAACCACTCAATCGCACACACGCGAAGTTTTGTGAGTAGACTCAGTGATAGGAGTGACGTCATCTTCGCATGTTGACCTCTGTCCCTTATAATTGAATGAGCCATTCACTTCAATGAGTTTGAGGTCATCGTTGCAACTCGATTAGACGAAGACCTCAATGGCACCAATGTGCATCCACCTGAATGAAGGCGCTGTCCTATCCTTGATTAATTGTTATGAAAACAAAGTCCATTCCCAACCAAACATCCTCTTCGCTTGATTCACCAAAGTCAACCGTTTTTGTTGGTGCCTTTCATTCAATTTTCTTCGATCTTGCTGTTTAAAATTCATTTGTTTAAAAAATTTTTTTTGTTAATCCTTCATATACACGGAGTGATTTATCTTCATAAAATAATGGCAGTCTTAAATAATAATTTGAAAGTATTATAGTTCTCATGAAAACAATTTGAATGTAATTATTGAAAGGGTTGATAGATGCCAGAACTTGTTTCTCTAGGAGATGGCTAACCAGTTTATTTTTTTTAAAACTTCAATTTTCTACATAGTGCAATATAATGTTTATTTGTTATTAATTAATTATTATACTGTGTTCAACATTCTATACACTAAAATTATATAGTATTAAACAACTAATGTAATACAGTACTAGCTATAATTCAATGTTGTATGTAATTATGTGAAGGGCACTATTTTTTCACTCAGGTTTTGAGATGTTCATAGCACAAATATTTTATGTAATAAAATGCTAATAATAATAATATTAATAATATTAACAATAATAATAATAACACAACAACAAAATAATAACACAACAACAAAATAATAATAATAATCGAACAGAAACGAGAGAATAAAACCACAAATGAACTGACGAAATCATTTCCAATTTATTATTCTCCATAAATCGACTTTCCTCTTCCATCACGTGCCTCAAAATCGACGTTTTCTTCTCCGACGTCAAATCGAAGTCATCGATTCCGTCTTTATTTTTTTTGCATTGTCCAAAAGTATTTTCCCCTTTTTTGAATCCAAATTGGCTTAAACTTGTCTTCGTTCTTCAGTTGGAAATTTATTTTTATAGAGATGACAGTTTGGCTGAAGAGTGTTTGATATCAATTGTTATGATATTCTTTGAAAGACTATCTTTTCGTTTTATTTTTTTTCGCCCAATACCCATTTGTTCGGTTTCTTAAATATAGTTAAACCTCGGATCTAACGGACACAATCCGCTGGAGAAAAATTTTAAAAATATGTATATTATTACATTATTTACACATCATTATATACCTATCTATGTATATAGGGTGGATTAGGGTATTATCGGATTGTTAAGGATTTTTACAATCAAAATATTAAAATGAAATAGAAAGAAAAGAGATACAAAGTTGAGTTAAGTGGGAAATATTAGTAAATTGCATGATCTATATTTGGGTAGCA
>JARUHE010024471.1:0-16540 GCA_031471125.1 Archaeomysis grebnitzkii | reverse complement strand
GACGAGGACGAGGACGACGACGACATCGGAAACGCTACGCCTATGTAGAGCTTCGCTACGCACGCTCGACAAAAACTTTAACAATAATTTAACTTTCATTTCTCCAAATAGCACACCTTCTGATGTTCTGAATAGAACAAACCCAACTCTGAAAAAGTACAGAAAAATTAAAACGATTTTTTATTACTCCTGTATGGTTCCAATACTTCACGGAGTTCAAATTTTGATGCATCACAAAATGAAAGAGCGAATCTTAACAGTCAACATCCAACAACGTTAGTCAAAAAATATGATTGCGTCACTTTTCAATTAATTACAAGAAAATAAGATTTAACATAAAACGTGAACTATAATATGAAAGAAATATAAAACTTTAAAAAAATCCCCACCGAAAAAGAGCAAACAAACATGTCGGCCATATTGGATAGAATTGTTTGTTCATGATTCACAAACAGCGTTAAAAAGACAATCTTTCCAGCGAACAAACATTATTTGATTAAAATATAACCATTTTGTTCATGGGTTTGTGTTACGATGATATTAACAAACTTTGTGAAGCGGTGCTCATGACAACGCTAATGCACGCACATACACACATGTGCGCAGATGTCGGGAGATACTGTTCATTGGCTTGACAAATTGAGCATTGTATTCTGCATAGAAAGTAAGGTCGTCTTATTAAAGATAGAATCAACGTTCACTTAATTTATTCTTGGATTTATCGAGAAATCTTTTATTTAGAAATTCAAGACTTCTTCACAATGAGATTTCTATGTTTTCTGTGTCTTGTAATTAAATGGTTTTATTTAATAAAAGAAAACGTAAGTTATTTAGAAAATGGTAATCTCAATCAGTGATCAGATAAAACAAACTATGATAAAAACTTTCCGCTAATCTTTAAATAAATCAGAAGGAAAGGCAACAACACCCATGGAAGCAGTAGCTGGAAGATAACAGCCCCAAAAAATTGATGCTCAAGAAAAGACAACCTTACTAACACGAGTCGTATGCAAACAAGCGGGTAACCCTAGAAGGAAGAACCCAACCAACCCCATCCTTCCCCTAGAAATCTTTGCCCCACGACATCCTACACCGAAAGATTTCTTATTTCGTTACGGTTTGCTGAAACATCATCCAAGAAGATCAGATGATCAAGATACAAAAGTATTCGATTCGAAAATGTTCACAGGAATGTTCCTCTGGTTAAATTAGCTTTCCTTTTAACGTGTTTGTCATGTTACTACTTCGTCAATAATAATAAAAATTATTATTATTAAATTAGCTTTACTTATACAGTGTTTGTCATGTTACTACTTCGTGAATAATAATAATAATTATTATTATTATTATTATTATTAAATTAGCTTTACTTATACAGTGTTTTTCATGTTACTATTACGTCAATTATTCAACACACAAACGCACGCACATATTTCAATTCACTTGTGCATATCAATACGGCCAAATTATTTATGGATTTTAATTAAATAACATACCACCATGCCAATATTTTTAGATAAGTAAAATATGAAATATATATATAAAGGTTTAAATTCCTATGTGTTTGAATTTGTATTTAAAAGAAAATCATTTAGGCCTAATTTTTCTATATGCTATTATACTGTAGGCCTAATCTGATTGAAAGGCAAAAAGAGTGAAGTCGCCGATTTTTGGATAAAGACCTTCAAATGTTTTTATTTCACACCAAAGAACAAACAAAACTCGAATGAATTTATTTGGAAAATATGAGAAGGGGAACTGTATTGTTGGTTACATTTTTCAAACAAAAAGTCTGTAAAACACCAACTAAGCTAAAAGTAGAACACATACGTACACATCTGAGGTAAAGTAAAATTAAAAATAGAACAAACATATATACACATCTTAGGTGAATTAAAGACCTTTTCACAACTGCTAGATCAGAAAAGGTTTTACTACGGCAATAGTTTTCTAATTTAGGAAATTAAAATTTTCTGAATAATTATTAACGAATGAAAATAATCAAACAGGTGGAACAAAAACTATGCATATTTTTCAATGCAATTTACCTCATTACACTAAAATTCAAATAAAAAAAAGAATATAAAACAAATTTCCTACATGTGAGAAATATCATTTTATAAAGTGTCAGAATAAATGAATTTATGTAATTTATATAATTTAGAAAACAAACAATTGTGCAGATATTTTGTTATTTAAACAAATGAAAATGTATTCAACCAAAAAAATACATTTTAACGAAATTTTGGTTAATTTTTACCAAAGATAATATGAATTTAAAGCAACAAAAAAGTTGAAACAAGTAAAATTGGAGGCAGATGAATCTTCACATGAACAAGTTTCAATAAATTCAACTTCCATTCAACAACTTAATTGGTCGCTTCCTCATCCCATCAGATGATCACATGCAGTTGTTGGATTGCATTCGTTCACTTGCTTGCGGTCAATAAGATTAATAGTCTAAAGAACTTGAACAATATCAAATATTTAAGTTATCATCTAAATAATGTTCTTAATTGGAAGAAATATTGTTTTTGCTTAGTACATGAACGTGTTTGATTAACATAAAAATAATTCTCAATTTCTTACCATGCAAAAGCGCTCTATAAAATTGACGAATTATTTTATTTTCTGCGAGATATGGCAAGATTTTTGCACGATCTTGCAAGACATCAGGCAGACATGTTTGCCTGGTAAGAATCCCATTGACAGAATGCGTTGTTTAGCTAAAATCCATATAAGCAGATGGAAAATTAATATCCATATTAATTCAGTCTTTAACAAACATTACATTATTTATATTCTCGAGTAAATGAATTAAACTTATTTTTAAGTGTCCTTTGAAAACGTTAAACTTTAAATAGTTGCAGTCGATTGTTGCAAGTGCACTAATTAGCGCAGTAAGCCAGATGCATTTGTAAGCTGATAATTAACCTGGTTTTTCTTCGCAATGGGTCGGGTCAAAGGTGAGAAAAATCAGCATTCATGTGTTAAATTAAGCGGCTCAAAAAATTTAGAATTACGGTAATACAAAAAGATTAAGGATTTTTCAAATTATACATTTTAATAAACATAAATTTAATGCAATGTAACACAAGCAAAATTCCGTCATATAAAATACAAGAATGAACATATAATTAAATGGAAAGTTTTGAACGTAGCAATCAAAGGTTCAGTTGCACCTTTGTGATATGAACACACACCAGGGCGTTGTAATTACATTCGAGCTATGCATTTTAATTTTCAACCTTGTTAATACAGAAATAAACTAATTATAATCTATGACTTTGCGGGCATAAATATGAAGAAATTTTTTAAACCGCTGCCCTCAGCTCTTCAAACCACATGAACTATGAAGCCTTATCTAACTGTATCATCCCCATCCACAAAAATAAATGGTGTTCACCAGAGAGTGATTTATCCTTGTTACCAAAGGGCTTTAGAAAACCTAAAACTATCTTTAGAATATGAGCTGCCAAAGCAAAATGAAGTCTATGAAAGTGTACTTAAACCATCTATTTTTGCGGATGGGGATGGTACAGTTGGATAATAAGGCTCCATTGTTCATGTGGTTTGAAGAGCAAACCCTGCACGGCTGAGGGCAGGAGTTTAAAACCTTCCTTCACATTAATGCTCCTAAAGTCATAAACTGGTATTCACCAGAGAGTGGTTTATCATTGTTATTATTACAAGCTTTAATTTTTATTTCAAAATGTGTAGGTTATGTAAAATGCCTAAATCCACAACCTCAGTGTTCATAAAATAGATAGATCCAGTGTATGAAAAAGAAGTAATAAATAAAATAATCAATATTTCAATTTAAAAATGCTAACAAAACATATTTTAAAAAAGTTGTAAATTTGGAATGCACAAAACTGGTTTTCAAGTTCATGGTCAATCCACATTTGTCAAGTCACGATTCCACAGATTTATTGCAACAAATTAATTTCCAACCAATCCTTTCTAAGTTTTCTAGTTTCAGTTTCCTTTAGTTAAGTTGGGCAAAGAAATGCAATCTTTCATTTTTGAAAGAAAACATTTTAAAGAAATGAAAAAAACGAGTAACAAGCACAAAAAACCGACAACTGCAAGCAAGCAAAAATATGAACTGTACGACAAAGCATTTAAAAGGAATGCAAAATGTGTAGTTAACATAAAGGATGAGAGGCAAGCACAAAAGAACTCCCTAAATCTGAAGAAAGTGGGGGAGGGAGAGACATCCCCCTGATGAGAATCCAACATGTGTGAAAGGTCATTATGGCAGTGATCTTTGTTGCATCCGAGACATTTCATGCTGGGTGCCAGAAAACATTTTTTATTCTTGTAGGAAACTAATTTATGGCATTCTTCGGTATTTATTATATAAACAAGCAGGTTTACACAATTTGGGTTTTTTTTAGAAAAGAAAAATTATGAACAAAAAAAAACGTTTCTGGCATAGTGATTTCAAGGAACAGTATTGACAAATTTATGTTTGATTTGTAGACAATTTTTTTTTGTTGTAAATTTAAACAATCAAAGTATTTATCTATTTGAAATATTTATTGAACATCTAGTTGCCAAACACATTATGGAGTTCACCTTGTGATTTCGATCTTACAGTACAATGACCTTAGCGAAATAGCTAAAAAAAACAAAATTATTTTCACTGCAATGTATCCAGTAATACCTGAATAGTGAGAAATCGTAGCACCAGGCATTCAACAAGAATGATTTGGAAATGAACTATGCAATTACAGTAACATTATCATGAGACTAGAACTTAAAGGACCGACTATACTATTTTTTTCACCTATACAAATTGTTGCCATAATGACCAGAATGTTTTGAATTTTCTTCTAGGCCAACCTTGAAATAAAGGGGTAAAATACATTAGAATTAAGATAACCCTATATCATTGGGCGAACTCATCACTCTCCTTTATATTAAAAGGTTCATAGTTGCCATAAGGGCTAAAGTGTATCAAAGTTAGCTTCGCAAACGCTCCTCATTTTACCAAGTTAAACCCATTGAACAATACATTGAATCCCATAAGGTCGAGAATCCATCAAAGTTATTGAGGAGAACGACACTTATTGCACGGCGTCAACCAAAGGGCGAAGACACTGACTATCGGAACTGAGCGGAAGTGGAGATGGTTAACCGCCAAGACAAGATGTCCGGTCCAATCCTCCTTCAGATTAACCCTTCAACCGGTGAATTAGTTTTACCTTAACACTTTAACCGTTTCTTGTAACATTGGCGATACATAAATCGAAAAGCTTACTCCATCTTACGTTACACCCGTGATACCAATTAAGTTAGTTAAGTTTTTGATTACATTATACAGGTAACTAGTTACGGTTAAAGTGTTAAGGAATCACCGCTTCAATATGTTATTGCATGGACAATTATTTTTAAGGACCATTGCAATTAACAATTGTCACTAAATCTAACGACTAGATAAGTTAGTAACATACTAAAATTGAACATCTGTAATTACAACACAATGTGTTGCAATGAAACCGACATTTGATTTGCTTCATTACTTTTCAATTGCAACAAGAACTCTTAAATCTGAAGATGTCTTGAAACATTGAACTAGAAACATAATTGCAAAGACAAGCCAAGTCAAAACGGAAATACTTCCTCCAGCTCAAGTAATTTCATTCAAATTAACTGCCACTTATTCAACAGCTTAGCGAGGAAGCGTTTATTTATTTGGATTTCGCAACAAATTGGGCTTTAATATGAATGTGAAAATCTTTCACTTCTATAATGAAAATCATCACACGTATGATGACAACCTATAGCATGCTATTTAACAATCTTATTTTTACTATTTTTTATGAAATTATTTGGAAACTTTTCTAAATTTATTGAACTGGAATTAAAACCAACTGAATTTAATTAACGAATATAAATCTTGAATAAGTTTTCTGGAAAAAATTTAATACATGGAATTAGAGTAAATAATTTTCCCAAATAAAGGTATAAAATAAAAATAAAATATCTAACACTTCAACATTTACAAATGCATTGCAGTCTAATCTAACAAATGAAGACGAGTTCAACTGTGAAGGAACAATTCCATTCTGGTCGAAGCATAGACAAGTTAAGGTTAGTTTGTAGAAACAAGTTCAGACGTGTTTTAGACTTGTTCAACAACTATTTTAAGGAGATCAACCAACGTAAAACTTGTGAAGCAAACGGATTATTCAATTCGTTCATTCTACTTTTGTTTATTGCAAACATCTGCATAACTAACCGGACTGTTAATTGTGGACTTTCAAGATTTTTTTTAGAAATCGAAAAATATTTTATGTTTTGGGTGTTTTACAATTGTAGAATTTATTTTAAAAATACATAAAACCAAAATTGAAAACATTAGTATTAAATATTTTCAGTAAAAAAAGAAGCAAAATAGAAGCGAATACAAAAGATTTGTATAATTTATTTTAAAAAAATTACATAAAACATTAGTGTTGAATATTTTCAGTAAAAAAAGAAGCAAAATAGAAGCAAATACAAAAGATTTGTATAATTAATTTAAAAAAAAATACATAAAACATTAGTGTTGAATATTTTCAGTAAAAAAAGAAGCGAATACAAAAGATTTGTATAATTAATTTAAAAAAAAATACATAAAGCATTAGTGTTAAATATTTTCAGTGAAAAAAAACAAGCAAAAGAGAAGTGATTACAAAGGATTTGTAAATTCCAACATCTGATATAATATACGTTTACACCAACCGTTTCACCACAAAGAAGAACGTGAAGGACACATTTCCAGACATTAAATCAACACGACATAAATGTTCTGTTTAACGACAACGAATTAAAGAACAAAGACGAAGAAGGAAAAAAGACTGAAAAACAATTACGAGGATATTCAAATAAAGCGAAGGCTGTGACTTAAGATTAAATATTTATTAAAAGGGTAACCAAGTTACCTGGAGTAATAATAAGTGTTCATTACCACACGAAACACCTGTCGGTACACAGCTGGCTACCTAGCCAAACTAGTTACAATGACTACGCTACAACCAACTCATCCCTTGTGTTTATTGCCAGCCATGTATATTATTCAACTATAAGCATTCTTATAATTAGTTTTCAATAATTATACAAGCATTACTTTACACAAACAAAAAACATTTGTAGAGCGAATGTACAATTCGTAAATGGTTTTATTTTTATTAATGTTATAGTGAATTATCCTCATTTTTCTAGGCTATTAATTTTCACACATCTGTTTGTTTTAGATAAATGAAATACAGTTATACAATGCCATTCACTCCAGCTGAAACGGACCAACTGTTCTTACAGCACTTGGGCTTTTTATTACCATATATCATGGATTTTAAATACACTTTATAAATATTCTACTGGAATATCGATCTATCAGGGTACATACATGACCAAAGCAATAGTAATTATGAAGTATATTTAATTTTTACAGAACTCAAGTTAATTTCAACAAATTCAAGCGATTTCAAATTGGACAGGATAAACCAAACCAAGTGAGATTTGCCAATTTAAAACAGACGAGAATGACAAAAGTAAAGCAACAAGGTCCAAAAGACTAAACAGTTAATTAACTTATCAACTTTATTAATAAAAATAAATTGATATTATTTATCTCTATGATTAGTAATACAATGAATGGTGGATTGAACAAAACACCAGCATTTCATATGTAATTATTATGCGTGCTATGCTTTAGTAACAATTTTAAATTGATAAATATTATTGCAGGACTGATAGAAAATAAAAGAAATAAACATTCTAAACATTAGTGAAGAAACTAATTTAAAATCAATTTAGAAGTAGATAAAAAAATATAAAAAATTGGAAAAATTTATAAAAAGGGATAATCAATAAATTTGAATTGAACAAAATGGCGCTCAGTAACCGAACCTTGGATGGTCGTTGTCAGACCGGAAGTGTCCATGAAACAAAAAACAAAAATGGTCGACATTTGTTTTCCACATTTAAAGAATTATTCCAATTAACAAATTATCTTCAGTCTCCAAACACAAATTACTTTTATTAATAAATGTGTCTTCTTTATTTCTAATTTTAAGGTTCAAGAAAAATTGAAGATGTTGAAGTATTTACGTAACTTGAAATAGTGAATTGAAAATTCTACGTTTTATTTAACAAATCTACTTCACCCTGTAACTCATGGAAGGACTAATTCGCCCCACACAATAGAGTTTTTTCAATGTCAAACTATGTATTTTAGCATTTACATCAATTATTATTTAACAATTAAAGGGTTAATCGTCCCCTGCACAAGGAGACGAATTTGTCACATACAATAGATAATGCCATCCAATGTTAATTTCAGTGTATTTTAGTCCTTGTAACAATTATTCATGTGTTAGGGAGTGAACCTTGCTAATTAATAATTTTAACTCACTAAATAATTTTTCCTAATTCTGTTCAAGATAGTCGTGTTTTTAATTAATTATCATACCGGCCCAATAGACATGCATACCAATAATAATCTGAAAATTTGTATGCCTTAGATTCAGACATACATGATACCAAGGCACATTGAAAATACGATTTCAACTCTGAGGTTGCATTTGACATTGACTAGGCTGTAATTTATCGATGTTTTCAACTAACTATTAACCAGTCGGTGATAGGTAATAGCAGTAAATGATCAGTTATAAATATGCAAAAACTGATTTGCCAATTAAAATTATCTAAATTAGATTTTTTCGTTGGTACTGTTTAAAAACCAGTCGATGTAACATTTTTTAACTTGTTTATTTACCTTTTGCAATTTAATTTGAACGGACAAATAATTGAAAGCTATGTTGATTCTGAAGTTTAATTAAATGTATTCCATCTAAAACACCAGGTGAAAAGCTACAACTACGAATTTGATTTATACATACATGATTTCTCGGCACTCTTCAGCTCAATACCGTAAGCCAAGATTACACTTTCTAAAAATCTAATTAAAAGTGCATTCCACATACTTCAAAGTCATAATAAAACCCATTATTCAAATTAACCCCTTTAATGCCCACAATAATTCAGTTGTCATGACGCCATTTACTTAGGCATTAATGGGTTAAGAGCTCAAAAAACATTTGAATTCAGACTTTTCAAGCCAGATTGACCGAAACATTCAAGCTTAATATCTAGATAACTTTTTCTCGACTTAAATCAAAATCGTGTAACATTGTGTCAAAGTGATTTAAATCAAGAAAAAGTGAGGTCGAGAACATGTTTTCAGATTATCAAGAGCAAACTGGTAAGATCACATCACATGACCTCCCTCATTTGACAATGGAACAAGTGAGGTAACCGACAATAATTCAGTTTATTGCAGCTAACGGGTAATGTATTTTTATGCAATTTTGGTTTAGACGAGCAGAACCAATCGTGTGACAGACTGCTTTGAAGTGAGGATTGGCAGTGTAGCAAAAACAGTAACACGCCATGTGTTTGCAAACAAACACAAATAAACGCACAAAAACACTGATCTACGAGGTCTTATCGAGTATTATTTCAACAAAGATAAATAAACTTCTTCGAAATGTAAACAAACACTTCGGATGCTTACTTAGAACGCTTATGATAACATCTAAGAATTAAATTAATATTTAAATACAAAGTTTTAATCTTTTATTTATCTATAAAAACATTATTAAAATAATTTATCAATTAATGAAATATTATTTCTAATCTAAACATTCTTGATACCAAAACTAGGTTTACATATCGATCGACAAATAGCACAAGTGAGGTAAGCTCTACGTTGTTTGAACGGGGGTTACCTCACTTGTGCTATTATCGACCCAATTATGAAACCCAACATTGGGGCGAAACTGTAGATTAATTCACACATTAATAGAACACAATTGTTTCAGAAAGTCTGTCTAGCATAAATAATGGTAGAGGGATCAGAAAGGAAACTAAAGAAATATAAAAAAGATCCATCAGATCGAAACAAACGTTAAGTTACGTTTTCATTAGTCGCATATAACAAGGACTATTTTCAATACTAATTTCAGTGAAATTTAATCATTAATGAAATATTAAATTGTGTTAATCATTAGCATAAAAAAAAACAAACAATTAACAACATTTCGTTGACAAAAATCGTATTTGGTTTCAGATTTCACACAACAAAAAAAAGCGAAATTTTCAAATTGTTTTAACAAGCAACATAAAATAAACAAAGAACGGTGTTGCTTGCAAGAAAATAATACTTTTGTGGAGAATTGCTTCTTTTATTTTATACGTTAACAAAACTGTAACAAAATATGTTGATGCATTTTGCATGTGTGGAGATTAATTTATTACATGGAAGCTGTCTGAATATAACAATGGAAAACTTCATTGTAACGACTGAAGAATTGCTGCCAATATGACTAAAATACTTTAGTGTTGAAAACAACCTCTTTGTATGTTGCCAACAATAGAATAAGTGAATTATTACCAAAGTGGATTTAAGATTTAGTTTTGCATGAATTCGACCTAGTCTAAATGGGCCTAGGGTTAATCTAGCATAGTAACGAAAAATGAACGACTGAACAAACGGAAAGCAGTGATAAATAAAGCCACGTTTGACGCGAATTCTCAATGGACGTAAAAATAATCAATATTTAGGGGGGTGGTACCCTCGACATTTTGGGGAGGGGTATAACCACCACAGAAGGAAGTCTCTGATGTTGGAAAAACAAACAGTTTTTGATTAATCATGGCTGGGAGTGAGAGCCACATTGTTCTCATGCATGACTAATTGATGCCTTAAGTACTAAATTACGTCGACATAACTATTAAAAATAACTCTTATAAAAAATAACGATCCATCGAACCAGGGATTACACCAGTTTACCTTATTTTTAATAGTCTCAGATCTCGCTGAAAAATATGAATGAAATTGTTTATGTTTGGGAGAGGAAAAGGTTTTTTTTCACTTTGCAGAATGTATATCTCTTCATAGCCTTCTTACGTATTGTATTCGTGGTGAATAACAATGTATGGTTGCTACGGGCAACAGTTTTTGTCCACATCCAAAGACTTTTCTATTCATTTACATTTTAGAAAGGATTGAGTTTCTTAAACAAATAAATAACATTATATTAAATAGTTTGCTTCGTTTGAGAGAAATATGAAATAAAAAAAAAGTTTCAACAACAATATTTTGCACATATCTACTTGTTCATTAATTAACAACTATTATTTTCATTGCTACACATTTGTAGAAGGTTAAACTAGAGAAAAATCAAGAAAACTTCAACCCAACTTGTTTAACCAAAAGATGCAAAATGGGCTGGTGCTGAAAACAAGAATGCTGATACATCTCATAAATTGGAAGATATTGCATCTAGCAACTATCCAGATAATTACACATGCCATGGGCTATCAACCGAGCTCTAACTAGATTTTTCAAGGGAATACACTGGTCAGCACTACAACAAATGATTGCACCTTTGCACTCACCAGAAAGATTTATTTCATTTAAAGTATAAAACACTTGGGAAAATTTAATTTAAAACTGGTTTGAAAAATCACAAGTTAAATGTATATGACAATTTTGAATCTGTGAGTATCCAGAGATTAAAATATATTCGCACAAAAAGCTATGCAGCATTTTGTAACCCTTCAACTCCTAGAACAAGCTAGTCTTACAATAAGGATTATTTTCAAAACTAAGTTAAATACATTATAGTCTTATGGTAACATTAAGCCAAGGATTAGAGTTCAAAATTGAAATAATAGAAACTGAATTAAAATCCATGTTCATACAAAGGAATACGATATTAATAATTAACTTAGATAAAAGATCAGTTCACCAAAATAAGTTTTAGGACAACAATCTTTAGATTCGTCATTAAAATAATAAATAGCTACAGTTTAAAATGAGAACCATGATGTTCATTTTACATTTTATTACAAATATTTGGGTAAAAACATATCTAGTTCAGCATGTATATCAATGGATTATATACTTAGTAAACTGGGAAACTGTTTTCCCAAATATCTAGAGAGTAACTTACAAAAAGTAATTCTATGAACAAATTAATATTGTCTACACCAGTACAAGATTTAAAAAGGGGATTCATTAGCATGCTAATATAATATGAAAGAACTCTTAATTTAGATTGATTAGTATTACATTACAAGAAAAAGATACCGGCACAGTGGTGGCTTTGAGTAAATTTAACAAAATGAAAATAATGTAAAATATGAACTCAAGAAAAAGACATTGATGGAAGAGATGAATTTGAGAGAAAGTAGTAAAAAGACAAGGCTGGAAAAGACGAATTTGAGTTAATGTAATAAAAAAGACAAAGATATGAAAGATGAATTTGAACAAGAATAAAGGTTGAACCAGAAGCGAAAGGTCACGTGGTTTAGCCCTAACGCTGGCAATCCCTGGCATAAGGTCTGTCTAGCCACAGACATTTGTCTCTTTCATCATCCAAGAATTATTTATTCTATTTTAGGGATGTTTATACCACACCAACCTTTGACCTATGTCTACCCAGAACAGATTGATGTGTTGAATCTTATAAAAGTTTAATCCTATGTCGGTAGTTTTATTTTCTGTTCTCACAATGTAATAATACTTTGCTGATTTGTTTTAAATTCTTGGTAATATTGAATTTAAAGTTAATTTCTTATTGATTATTCAATAATTTCTAACTATTGTGACATTTTTGAGAACTGACAAAATGACTGATTCTATACTGATCAGCATTTAAAACATAAGGAATGGAATTCTAATGTTCATACAGCAACAATAGGATAGATTTAGAGAACCACAGGCTGAGTTTAACGAATCATGCTCAATAATATCAAAATGTAAAGCTAGCTATGAGAAGTTGAGAACCGCTGCCAAGGGGATTAAACATTTTTGACAAAAAATATCTTTCAACAAATCACCCCATGCATTACCAATTAGAAAGAGACGTTATAATTAAAGAAATATAAAAACGTTTTTAACTAATCCACTTAATGACAAAAATCAATACTTTGAATTTTGCAAGGAATATTTTTGACAATCTTTGTAGCAATTACTCATGGGTTAAAACATTTTAACTTTAGGATGAAGATTATAATAATTAATAGTTGCTTTCGATTTTGAAGTTAAATGCATGACAGTAAGGGTGTTATTTTTTCAATTTTCCAAATTAACCTTTTTATGATATTTAAAATATAAACTCTACCCTTCAAAATAAGTTTTTAGAACTTTGAACAAGCAGGGTGACTTCTTAATTTTGGGTGCTGATGCAGTGCGTCGAATGAAGACTTATTTCGTTCTCCGAAAATAATATTCTATAAGATGTTATCCCAATTCAAAATTTTGAAGTAAGCTATCATTTATTTAATAACTTCTAGAATAAAAGTATAAACTTTTTTTGAACTGGATATTAGTCTATATATGGTTCAAAAAACAAGTGCAGTAGTGCTGATTTTAATAAATATCACACTTATTTACAAGTTTATTGAAAACAGTAGTACAAAATCATGAAAAAAATGCGCAGCTAATGTTTTTAAACATGACATAAAGGATCGTTTTGTCCCAAATCCTAATGAAGAGGACATTTATCCAAGGAAACAATTTTCTCGAAAGGGGGGTTATTCAATGACAACCAAAATAGCCAATTTATGACATGTGTAAAGAGTTAATTTTCAATAAAAAAAATCTAAAGCTGAACCTATACATCAAGCAGGTCTTCGAATATCTCAAGAAGTTTAAATAAATATATATCCTTACAATTGGGTAACAATCATTAAACGCAAACATTGAATAAGAACTTATTTTAAAGTTTGTAATATTAATTAATACGAAAAATTAATTTTAACATGCATATTAAATTTGCATACAAATGTAATCTTGGGGCAACTATTTTCAGTCATGGTAAAATTTGACAAGATAGAACTGTGTTAAAACATTTTTCAGTAATTAAAAACTTGTCTCTAATATGCATACTTCTGCAATAAAAAACTCAAAAAAGCAAGGCTGTTCAAGATTCAAGTAATAACATAATTTTCTAGCATACAATATAGGGCTTATAGGCTAATGTAGCCTATAAGCATCAAATGATCCCATCAATTTGGACTAGTTTTGCTGAAATTTGTAGGCCTAAAAACAATTAAAAAGGAAAATTTAGTCACTGACCCACAAACACAATCAGCAAAATTAATTTTAGTAATACTGAAAAAAATCTATCACATTTAAAAAAAGTTTCGACCGCACCTTCTCTCGATTTAAATCGCATTAACTTGACACAATGTTATAGGATTTTCATTTAAATCAAGAAAAAAAGAGTGGTCGAGAATATGTATTAAGTTAAGTAGCCAAGCTGAAAAAAATTACAACCCATATTAAATTTAAGCCTAACTACAGAATCATTTCATTGACCACAAAAAAAACTTTTGTTGGCTTTAGAAGTTACAATCTAGATTATCTAGTAGCACCTTAGCATAAAGCAAGCTATTGAATGTACACAAAATGAGTACGAGAAATTACGATTGGAAATGAAAGACAGTAGACAAAACTGAGTAAAATTTGTTTATATAAAGAGACTACAATGCATCGTCTCCATTACAATGGTAGGCGTGGTTTCAGCTTTTAATCAAATTCTACTTTAAAAACATTCTTATTTCACAGAACTTCCTTAAATTCATGCGCATCGAATCTTATTGGAACTAAAATACCCTAAACAAAACAGTAACACTTCAAATAATCGATAATAAACGGATTTCTAATTAAATAAACCGGCATAATCGTTTGTAACTTAGGTTAAGGTCTTGAATGGACACTTATTAAATAGTTTTCACACTTGAAATGTTAGCAACAATGAATCACTTTGTTGGCGAAATAATTAATACTTTAATTTAAGAAAAATCAATTGAACGCAAAATGTGCTATTAAAAATGCGCGCCATGGAAACCAACGCAACTGAGCTAGTTAGAGGCGCGTCTATTAATTTTAACTTTTGACTAGCACTTTAAAAACGTTTTTAAATCTTACATATAATATGTCATTCAATTTTTATTACTTTTATGACTTTAACAACATAATTTCTCCTGTAGAAGTAGCAGAAGAGGGTGACTAACCTCGTATTTAAGTCCTGCAAGGCGTAACCAGGTTTCCACTTTCAGACAATAAGGTGACAAAGAAGGCAGAACGGGTGTTCTGGTGAATTGGTACAAATAGATGATGTCCTTCTCGAAATCTATTTTATGTACAGTAGGCTTTGGAGGAGCAGCTTCTTTTTTCGGTTTTTCCTCCTTTTTCTTTTCATCTTCCTTCTTCTCTTTGTCAGGTTTCTCTGCTTTATCGTCAGACTTTTCCTCTGTGTTTTTAGTAGCTTCCTCTTCTTTTTTCACTTCCTCCTTTACAGCATCGTCTTTCTTTTCCTCCTGTTGTTCAACAGGTTTGGTTTCTGTTTCGGTGGTCATTTTAAGTTAAAGCGTAACACAAATAAAATGATGGAAAACGTAAAAGTGAGAAAGCTCTTTAACACACGAAACTCACTGCACCGTTGTGTCGTACTGACTGACTCAACCACGCCCGATTTCTCTCTTCAAAGCGAAGCCTGTGATGTCATTAATTTAAAGGTTCATGATTCGCTGTGCTCTTGTGACGTCACATTCATACCATCTGTTGATTTGTAGTTGCGTCAATGACGACACTTCAAGCTGCTCCACCATTGGTCAATATATCAGTTTAAACTGTATTTTGATTAGCTTATATATCAATGACATCGACTGAAATCCAAATTTCATTGGTCTTTATATTAAGTCTTTCTTTAACTATAAATTTCAATTATACAAAACATAATTGTGATTCTATAGTAATATGTGAATGATAACATACATATTATTCCAGGAGTTTATTTAATTGTGACAAAATGAGCAGATACACTTATAATTATACACATGTACAGGCTATATATATATAAATAAATAAATAAATATATTTATTAGAAAATATGTATATTCGAAAAATTAGAAGTGTCTACTACCTAGAATATCTCAAAATATTCTAAATATATATGTGTTTAATTTTTCAGAGTGGTTTGAGATATTCTAGATGGAAACATATTTCTGATTTAAGAACTAATTTAAACACACACACAATATATGTGTATCAAAAGTATTTATTGGCTTAGCATATATAAATGTGTACAGTGTTAAAATTCAATTATAAAACGGAAATGTAAAGTAAAAATGTAATGTGTTCAAGTTACGGAGTATGTTGTCAGGTTTTGACTCAAAAAGGTTCCGTATGCAAGTGGCAAGACAATTATATTCATCTAATTTCAATTAATATTTGAAATAACAACAATAAAAAGTTTTATGAATGACCGATTTCTTCATAATCTCAAGGTTCATAAATCTAAACCCTGTTTTAACGCATACAATATCTTACTGAAAATTACAACTTTTTCTTAAAAACTGAAAACAGAAGCTAATAGTCTAACAATTTAGATGATACATCTCTCTCTCTCTCTCTCTCTCTCTCTCTCTCTCTCTCTCTCTCTCTCTCTCTCTCTGTCTCTCTCTCTCTCTCTCT
>JARUHE010024470.1:0-26460 GCA_031471125.1 Archaeomysis grebnitzkii | reverse complement strand
CTGTGTCTGTGTGTGTCTGTGTGTGTGTGTGTGTGTGTGCGTGCGTCATATTTGACTGGAACAAATGTTAGCATCATCAGTTTCTTGAACGTTAATGAAATGTACTTCTGAACTATTTCACCGATCACTTAATGCACTGCAACTGTGTTTGGTTCATGTGTCACGTGATTTGAGTTAATGCTTTTTTTTGACGAATTTGCCTTTGAAATGTGGCTTAAGAATACATTAAAATTAGAAAAGTCACAAAATCTAAATTGTTCTTTTTTTTATTCATATTCACGTTTGTTCTTTAACAGAGAAAATTTAGACTATAATTCTAGCTTAAATAAAATTTTAATATTTATCGGCGCTTTTCATTTGATCTTGACACCAAAGTTGTGAAGCTGTCTTTATTATGGTTATTTTTCATTGGTTTATAAATTAAGTTTTTTGATTAATTTGAAAGTGTTCAAATTTTAAAAAAAATAACCGGACCAATATGAAAAACACAATTTTTTAGCAGCTTAGTTAAAAAATTTGCATATAATTGCTTCTTTAATTTTTTACATAAAGTAGGTAAATTGAAAAACCCATTGTTAATTCTTAAAATGCCATTATAATATAACGTAATAGTTTTGCCTTTTTTATATAAAGATTTTTTAAACATTATAACATTTGTCAAAGTTTATATTCAAGAAATGTTCTTATAACTTTGTAAGAAGCATTATTTTAGTATAAGATGCATATTTCACTTAACAAAATTTTAAGAAATTTGCTTTTATGAGTTAGTTAATTGTTTTTGTAGTACACAACTTACTTTATATAAATCAATGTTTTATTGTGAGGAATACTGCTGCGACTATATTAAACATGAAATATTGGCTTAAACTACACCCACTTCAATTTAGTTTTAGGACTTTCAAACCCTATGTGTTAATATTGATGAATTATAAAAATAAACATTAAGCAATGCATTTTTTATTGAACACTGTAAAAACAGATAGAAGTAGGTGGAGCGTTATGGATATTTCCTGTGGAAATAAGTATTACTAATGCCACAATTGGGTTTTTTTTCAGATAAAACTAACACATATTTTTTCTTTAAACCACTTCATAGGTAAATGCAATTGATAATATTAAGTATAAAATATATTTTAAACCGTAAAAAATGAAGGACCTATAAAAAACTTGCATATTTGTTTTATTTTTTTAACTATCAACTTTAGTTAATTATGATTTAAATGTTTCTCTAACATTTCAAGAAAACTCTTACCAGTAAAACTATACACAAATCAAATGAAAATGTTTCATTTCTTACTTAAAATTAATAATAAATTTTGAGTTTAGTACGTGATACGGTTAATGTAAACACTAAGATATCTTGTATTGACTAACCTGAGTTTTGTCTTGTGTCTCGCAAATTTAAGTAACAAGAAATTTTATTTAATTGTTATTCAATATTTGTACAAATAAGGAAATTTAAAACAGTTGTCATTTCTATTAAGAACGTTTAAGTAAAATATTTATTTCTGAAAAGTTTCAGGTTTTACATTTAAAAAGTTTGTTTTATAAAGGTATTTAATAATTACTGAATTAAAATGTTGATGCTGAACCTATAGTTCGAATTTTATTAAAGCATATTATATTGTTAAAATAAATTATAAATACATAGAGTTAAAAATTACATTTAAAAAGTTTGTTTTATAAAGGTATTTAATAATTAATGAATTAAAATCTTGAAGTTGAATCTAGTTTGAATTTGATTAAAGTAGATTACATCGTTAAAATAAATTATAAATACATTGGATTAAAAATTAATAATCAAGAGAACAAAACTTTGTATAAACAAATATTTTTTCTTTAAAGTTTAATTAAGAAAATATAATATTTCATATAAATATCAAACCTTGCTAATAACTCCATTGTTAATATAGCTCTAAAATAAAAGATATAAAATGTTCAACAGAAACTAGTTATAAAACAATGATGGTTTCAACAATATCAATATTCTGTTGCATTTCAAAAAAGTCAGGAATAAATGTTTTTAAAGCTGACCTCTAAAATAAAACTCCCGATGAAATTAGTTTTTTGGTATTTCTTAACAACACTTTCCAAAATTGGAATTACGATTTTTAAGAATTGGGAAAACCTTGTATAACAGATTTCAACATAATCTGAAATTGAACTACATGTTTTAATACAGATTATTTTGATATATTTAACTGTTTTGGTTATGAAGGACGTGTTTGTGAATAATCTGAGCGATGAGCATGTTCCTGACTCAATATTTCAAGTTTAGTGACAACAATCACGATTGCAATGAACGGGTAATGGGTTGAGAATAGATGCAATTTTATCTGAAGATTTTATGTATAAAGTTTTGTTTTCTTGAAGATTTAAAGTAAAATTTGATTTCTTCGGAAAAGAGGGGATTGAGTATAACTGTATTATTAAGTGATTAAACAATTATTTCCATCAAGGTATTTATATTAATTAAAAATGAAATTGACTTTTCTAGTTGTAAATGATCGATTTTCGTTCAACTTTATTTATGATTAGGATTTAAAATAAAATTTTTAGAAAGCTTGTTAAATAAAATGAGAATTCACTTATTTATATTATTACTTCAATTCTTATTTGTTGTTTTTTTTTATTTTGAAGAAGTTTTGAATAAAATTATTGCGTTGTCAGAAACCCACTGCCCTTGTGTGGCACGAAATAGTTCAATATATGAAACCTGATACATTTCTTATCTCTGTTAATCACTATTGAAAAATGGTTTCATTTTATAAAAAGTTTATTCGAGTACATCAAATGTATTAATAACTTTTTGTTTTATTAACACTTTGATTGGTTAGGATAGTATTTTATATCACAATAAAGTTACTTGAGATACCAATTTATCTTGATGGTGTCATTCTGTGAGTTATTAAGCCTAAAAATCCATCTAAAACTGATTATTCAAATAATTTTAGTTTATATTTTTTTATATTACTCAATGTATATTTTAATAATTTTAGTTTACTTTTGTTTTCGTATTACTCGATGGAAGATTCTTAATAAAACCAAAAGTTAAAGTACTTTTATGCAACTCTTTTGTCACGGTTTTCCACATCTGTCATATAGCTCCGAAAAATGATAGTAGACAAGCTCCTTATTATAAATTCTTCTTATATTAACTTTAAATAATGATGTCTAGCAGCGCACAGTTAGATTAAACACTAAGATCAGCATTTTTCTGACATTTCAAGAATGATATTTTATGATGAGATTAATGACATTTGAACTGAAATACAAACAAACAAAGATCATCTAGGAAATTTGCAGTAGTAAAAACAAAAATAAGTTTTCTAAACGAACAATCAATATATAAATCAGATAAAAATTGTTCACTTCATTGAAAATATTACAATTAATATGAATAGAAATAACTTTCACTGCAAGAATCTTCAACAATAACACAATTATACGCCCTTGATTTTGCAAGTACCTATATCACACAATTGAAATTGCCAATCAATATATTTTTTTAAATATGAACTCGTAAGATATTCTTTTTCAGTTACAATGAAATATGTTTATTTATTAACAATTGGTTACAAAACAAATAATTATTTTATTTTATTTGTTTCAATAAATTGTTTTTTAAATTTTTCTAATTTTAAAACATTTCTTCAAGCGGTTAAACTTTGGTGAAAATGTGTGAAATATGTTATTGTTCGTCGTTCAATTGCTTTTGTCATTTTTTGTTGAGTTTAAATATTTTATATTGTGGAATAATTAATTAAAATATAAGTTGATTCAACATAACGTATTAAATTGAATTATATGTTATTTCAATATAACTTATTCCATAGAATTATAACTTAATTGAATACAAGTTATTCCATTGATATATAGGTTATTTCCTTGAAATATAATTTAATTCAATGTAAATTATTCTATTCAAATATAAGTAAATTTAATGTAAGTTATTCCATTGAAATAAAAATTATTAAATTGAAATATAAGTTATTTCTTTGAAATTTACGTTAATTCAATGTAAGTTATTATATAGAAGTATAAGTTATTCCATGGAAATATAAGTTATTAAATTGAAATATACGTTATTTCATTAAAATATAAGTTATTCAACTGAAATGAAAGTTACTTCATTAAAATTTATGTAGTTCAATAAAAGTTAATTCCAATACCAAACTAAATTGTAGTGTATAATAAAACGATTATCAGCGTTATAATATTAATAGTAATATTGCTAAAGATAATTGTTATTTTTCAAAAATTCTAATAATGTAGATAATTATAACAATACACTGTAAATTGACAATACTATAATTAGGGTACTGCCACAAAGCTCAAAAAACGCATGGTTATCTTAAAATAAAACACTCAGTATGACCTTTAGACTTCATAAAGGAACACACACAGTTAGTTTCAGCTCTTATAAAACCAATACATGTACAAACAAACATCATAAAATTAAATATAAAACACTTGATTGTAGTTATAATACAATGGATTCTTCGTGTATGTATTGTTTTAAAAATAAGTTCCCCTTTGATAAATAATAGAAATAGATGTCTACAGGATGAAGTCAGCATCAAATGTCCCTTCAGTCCAATGAGAGGACTTAGTTTTTCTGACGACGTGGTATGTTACCTTCTAGATATCTACGAGATGATGTCAGCATCAGATGTTCTTTCTGTTCAATGGAAAGATTCGGTTTTTCAAGCAACGGAGGATCTTCAATAGTTTCATCTTTCCATTTAAAGAACTCTTCCATCAAGATGAACGAACAAAATGCTCTCAAATGCCTTAAGCTTTAACTATTGCTGCCGTACAAACTTATGTAATTAAAATCAAACGAATCTTTTTTAGTCTTGATTTTATTCTTAAGATGATACAGTAACTGACACTGGCTAATAAAAATATTGGTAAAGATTAAGATAGTTAAAGCTTATTTGGAGACTCACGTTTGTTGGCAATATAAACGTCTTTTGACATCGTTTCTAAATCAATTCATTGGCATTACTTACAACTTATATGTTTACAATTTGTAGCAAGATTACAATGTTGCATTTGTCTGTTTTGTTCCCTAGCTCACAATCTTTCCTATTGCCATAGCAACACTATACATTCGGTGCTAATGACGTGAAGGTATTATCTGTTTATCTGTGCTTGAAGTGTTTCTTCTTATGCAAATAAATCCAGGATTTCTCAATAGATATTAACATAACTTGTCATACAACGTAATCATACTACTTAAGCACATAATAATGCAATTTAAGTCATGTTGAAGTTTTTATAGTTGTTTTAGGAATTGTTCGAAAATACATAGAACATTGTGGTTTTCAATATTATTTTTAAATATATTTTCTACTAGAATTTATTGTAAAACTACAAATAACAACACACAATTTTACTAACAGTTTACTTTTGAGTATAACGAGTTTTGAATATCTATCACAGTAATACAATCTTATTTAAAACGTGAATAAATAAATTTTATTGTTAAATGTGCTCAAACTTTGGGGCAGTACCCTAGATACTAATAACAATTTTTCTTTTTCAACATATATATTTATACTTTTTTACTGAGAATACTTCGCTCAACATCAATACTTCAAACAACTTTGATAAGAACTTTCTAAAATATTTAGGTCATAATAAAACATTTACAATATTTATAAATAACAAAAATAAATATAATTATTTTAATTTTCTTGGAAGGAATTGAAAGTTTTGAAAAAAAAATTGTATCCCTCTTCCAATAAGATCAATTTCTCCACATTATACAACCGAGCAACGAGTTTATTTCTCTAGAGTTGGTCTCTTAAATGTAATATTTATTTATAAGTCTTCAATGAATATCTCCTTTAAATTCATAATAATAATAATAACAAGAATAATAATGACTATTATTAGTCTTAGAATCATAACAATGTTACAACCATGACAATCTAAATGTAAATCTTAAATCAACAGTAATAGTTGTCAAAACGTTAATATAAATATAATGATAATGATAATATTAATAAAAAAATTGAAAATCTATAAATGACAATTACTCAACCAAGGTAAACTATAGATTGCTAAGTCAAGGTTTGATGCATAAGATGTTATGAACAACTTAATCAGATTACATGTGCCTTTTTAACAATTTACCCGTTTCTTGTAATGTTGGCCGGTAAGAAACTTGATCTGTATCACTGGTGTTACATAAGATAAAACAAGCCATTAGACTTATGTATCACTGCGTCGAGTTACAGGAAATAGTGAATGTGTTAATTCAGATTAAATGCAAACTTTTAAACTTAATTAAAACTTTGTAAAATTTTCTTTGGACAGACATTCAAAACCGAATTACAATCTACAATACAAAATTGTATGTCCTATGTTCATAACGTAGCAAAAACTGCAAAACACAACAATCTTCTGTGGCAGCATTAATAAGTTCAAATTAGTTACAGACTATGAAAGGTTGATAAACTAGTTTGGAATTATGCGATGTTATTGTTGCTGTCGTCGACCTTGCCGTTGTCGCTGTTGTTCTCGCCATTGTTGTCATCATTGCTCTCATTTTCCTTGTCATTGTTGTCGTCAACTCCTGTTTTTTGTTATTGATTTTAGAGAAATGTTGATTTAGAATAAAATTTACGCTTTTAACTCTATAGTTAGTTTTCGTTTAGGGTTTTTGTTTATAAATATTTATTCTTCTTAAGTAAAATATTTGTTAGTGTTTTTTCATTTTGAAAAACGTCTGAAAACATTTTTAACTTTATTCAAATTTTTACTTAAAATAAAATTAAAAACTATTAATTTTCAACAACTTATACTCAGAAATATTTACGAAAACTGAATTCCACCCGTTAATAATAAAAACATTATTAACATTATTCAATTTAAGTGACTTTTAATTTATTGAAACATATTCTTCAAAGTCTTTAACATTTAATTTGATACTTAGTTTAATTAATTGTGTTTAATTTAATGGATTCAATTTATTTAAATTTGATTGACCTCAGTTTAATGTAATTAGGTTTAAGTTAACTCGATACAATTTCAATACGAAGTTGAAAGAAAAAATAAACTGTTGTTGGTGGTGGAATATTTTTTTCTGATTATTTTTTATTTTATGCATAAAAATTAAAAGTTCATAAATATAATCTTTATACTTTTCTTTAATGTGAATATCTAACAAAAAACCGCTAAAACACTTTTAGATTTCTATATAATTATTTGATAGTTTTTATTTATTTTTATATTGTTTTTGGACATTTTTAACCTTTTTTAAAATCCTAACCCGAAAACCGCAGTTCTGAAAGAGTTACAAAATGCGTTTGTTTAGTTTTACAATTACTTATGGTTTGGTAAATAAAAAAAATAACTTAAGTATTTATTATAATTATTTTTGGTTTGGTAAATAAAATATAACAAATATTTATTACAATTGTTTTTGATTTGGTAAATAAATTATAATATAAATATATTTTTACAATTATTTATGGTTTGGTGATTAAAATAGAACATACATAAATAAACAAAATAAAAAATAAAGTAAATGAACGAAAAAATAAATAAATTATAAACAAATTTTGAATATAAGGGAGGAAAAATTTGTGTTTTTTGACAAAAATATATTATTTGCACTACATAAGTAACGAAATAGTTTTTCTCTTTTGTTATGTTAAGACAATTGTGTTTACTTTAGAACTACCAAAAGTATACAACATTATTTCCTAAATTAATAAACATTTTTACTTTTGTACGAAAAAGTTTTTTTTAATTTGTTTTCCAAGCAGCACTTTTAGTTTTAGATAAATAGGTTTGCACTTGTATTGTTATGTAAATATTTAGTTAATTATTATGTTATCTGTTGGAAAATTTGTGAAAGGCGTGTAGTTCACAGAACCATTTTGTTAAAGAAAATCCGAAAACTGTGTAATTTCGAGAGAAACAACGAATACCTTTCAACACAAATGTTCTACATTCCAAGATTAGTCTTGTTGAATAAACTTTGCATTTTGAAAGTTTAATAAAAAACTTAAATGAAGAAGTAAACAAATTATTTTTTTGTGGTAGAAACTGTTGTTTTACAGTGATAAGGCATTGAAATTAGTTTGTTGTTTATTATATGATACAACAAATGTTTTTTTTATCTAAGTTAGTAAATAATGAAAAATTGTATAAGCTTTTTCATAAAAAAAATGTTTTACATAGCATAAATCTAAACTAATGTTGTAGTTATAAAAGCACAAAATAGTCTCCTGTAGAAATGAGTTCTAAAATTGCAATCAAGTACTTTAGAAGGTTATAAGAACACAGCACAAAATGAATGTTTGCATTTATATTGTATGTGTCAGTGTTCCCTTTGCTAATAAATTAATTAAATATACATTTTTTCTGTATTTTAATTTCATTTTTTGGTGTTTTTAATCATGTTTAAAACCTTTCAAGGAAATGATAATTGTGACATATAGTCAATTTTATAATTTTGTTTCGCACTCTAAGGTCAAAAATTATTTGATTTCTCAATAAGTAAAGTTATTTCTTCGACATTTGAAATTCAAGTTTTATAAAATAAATCTTTTGTTTTGAATTGCTTTGATGTCTTTGAAAGACACTTTGTCCATTTTCAGTTTCATTTCAGCATTTATAGATAAAGTAAAACATTTATTTTTGTTCTTTGAATTTAAATTTATTTTATTATTTTAAATAAAAATCTTGAATTATTTGTCAATGCTGTATTAGCTGTATCCTTTAAACTGATGAGCCTCTCCACATTAATCTAGCAGCACATTTCCAGCTTTTGAATAAACGTTAAGCATAAAATATTCTTTTCAATCTGCTCACTTGAATATTTTTACACCACCTCTCATTTATAAACTTTCGTTATTTATACAATTTATAAAACATATGTCAGATTTTATTGTTCAAAATTGGAGTGTAGGGCAAGTGAAATATTTCAAGTGAGCAAATTTATTTAAAAACCTAAAATCTTGGTTAGATTATTATTATTTTTCACCAAAATTATTTATTGAACCTTCTTTACAGCCACGACAACTTGCCTTCAGTTCTCAAAGTTTGAATCACCACCACCACCACCACCACCTCCATCCACCTGTCACTCATCCTGCCACCAGCTGTGAATACAGTGACTCAGCTAAAAAGTTTGCCAACCAAAAAAGCGAAATCATTCTGTTTAAGCCAAGTGCCAAGGAAGACAACCGGTTACCTCCCTTCCAACCGATGTCTCATTCCGTGTCGGAACCTTTGATTCACAGGTGTGACGATCAAAAGGAAAACATTTTCAAACCCATTTACTTTAGTTATAAAAATAATCTTAATTATGAGAAAATAATCAAAACATTAATTAATAATAACAATAGTAATAACAAAAACATTTTGGCACTGCAACCAGTGGACAGTGACAATCCTTTCATTACTATTACTTTAATAAAGTTGTTCCAGTCCTACTCTGAGTCACTTAGTGTGCCTGGCACCGAGAGGAAAACAAAGTCGACCATCATAAACAACAACAAACTCGACCTTAACACTCCTTGTCCAAATTCTTTTCCCATAACTCCTTCACAAGATGCAAATGTCTTCAGCATTGCCGGATCTCCATCTTTGATCCCCCTTTCAGGACCTGCAGGTAACATTTTTGCACACTTTTCCCAAGGTTTCTTGAAATACTGGTTCGTCTCTCACATTCAAAATTCTCTTCAGACTCTGGTTCGATTCTTAAATTCAAAGTTTTCTTGAGACCATGGTCCGAATTTCAAAACCAAAGTTTTTTTCAAGTTTTGGATTGAATTTCAAATTCAAAGCTTTTTTGAACCTTTGGTTTTAATAACCAATCTAAAGTTTTCTTGGAACTCTCGTTTGACTGTCAAAACCAAAGGTTTCTTGAGACTAAGGTTATACTCTTTATCCATAAATTTCTTCAAACTCTAGTTTGCCTTTCAAAGTAAGATGTTTCTTTTGACCATGGTTCGCCTCTCAATCAAACAATTTTTTGAAACTCTGTTTTGCCTCTCAAATCAAAATGTTTATTCAGACCATAGTTCTACCAACGCCGACTCTACTACAGGCCTTTCGCATCCAAATCCATATTACACAATACGTTGTCGACCCATCTTTTCTTGATACCGGGTTAACTTTCTTTCCGTTTGATCAATGTTAAATTAGTTGATCTCTGGTCAACAAAGTTGATCAGAGATGAATAACAATTAGGTCGATATCACGTGTATGGTTGGTATATATGCTACCAGTTGTATTTCCAATGGTTTTTGTTGTAGTTGTGAAAATTGTATGGCAAGTAACACGGGAGGCTTGTAGTAGAGTCGGCGTTGGTTCTACTCTCACACCCAAAGGTTTCTTGAAACTTTGGTTTGACTCAAATCTAAAGTTTTCTTATGACCATGGTTCACCTCTCAAATCCAAAGGTTTCTTGAAACAATGGTTCTACTTTCAAATCCCACGGTTTCTCGAAACCATGGCTTGCCTTTCAAATCTAAAGGTTTCTTAAACCAAGTTTTCCCTGTCAATTCGAAGATTTCTTGAAACTCTGGTTTAATTCTCAAACTAAACAAAGGTTTTCTTAAACCATGGTTGAAATTTCAAACTCAAAGGTTTCATGAAATTCTGGTTTGACTATCAAACCCAAAAATGTTTTAAACCATGGTTCCAACTTCAAACCAAAGGTTTCTGGAAACACTGGTTTTACCATTGACGAATTAAGGGACCCCATGCGTCAATTCAAAATATGTCAACAAATACACAACCAAGAATTCCTCCGTCATCTACCTATTCACTTTGTTGTTTATTTCAAGTAATAACTTGTGTTGTGTTTATATACATTTTTGAAATTTCTTATGCTATGTAGGAATGCTTCACCACAAAGATGATCAAAATGAAAGTCATTTTAATGTTCAAATACCAAATATTATAACAAGCCTAAAAGTAGTTATTTGCACACTGTAGTCATAACATTGACTATAGTATACATTTAAAAAAGTTTATACGTTTGATTCATGTAGAACATCCTTTTAAAAATATTTCATTTGATTTTCAACACAAACAAAATATTTTCAACCCTTTGTTATTTACTAAGTGTTACCAATTATCTCAATCTCAAAGCAAAAACTTTCTTGAGACCATGGCTCGATTTTAAATGCAAATGTAAATGAAATTCTGATTTAACTCTCAAAGCAAAAACTTTCTTGAGACCATGGCTCGATTTTAAATGCAAATGTTTAATGAAATTCTGATTTAAATCTCAAATCCAAAAGTATCTCGAGACCGTGGATGGACTTTCAAATTTGAGAGGTTCTTACTAAACATATTCGACTTTCAAATCTGTTTTGAAAAACATTTTTTTCGTATTGTTCAAAAAATATTATTTATGTAACGAATAATTAAATGAAAAATTAAACTCTATGAAACAAAGAATCATTCCATTTTGCGTGAAATGTAACATAGTAAACGTACAACTTAAGAAAATTATGTTTCATAAAAATAAACACACCTGTTTCCATTTAAACTGACAACTACTTTCATCTTTAAAATTTTCAGATAAGTTTTAGATTATTTGTAAGACTTAGTCTTTATAAACTTTCCAATATACTAAATATGGAAATGATATTAAAATACTATAATGATATAATTCTACATTTACTTTCGTGTTAGAGTAACATAATAAAATAGATGCTTGTATATACTGTAGAATCAAAACTTGAAAGAAGATTATTTTTTATACTATAAAAAATCTTCATTAATGTTTTTTTCTTTAATTTTAATTAACAACTTTTCTTAAAGAATATTAATGTTAACAAATTAAAAGTAACAAATTTTTCTTATTTTTCATTTATGCAGTATTAACAATTTAAAATAAATAAAATAAAACCTATATCGATACATTTATTTAAAATTAAATAATAAGTTGTGTTGCCTAGTCATGGAGTTGTTTTGAATATTCGAAATATTTATAAAATATATTTAATCAGAAGACAAAACTAAAAATCTTTTACACATGACATGGATATGGAAGGATGTGTCATTGCTTCAACATTGCTTGTAGTTTTATGAATTTTCTAAAATCATTTGCAATCTAAACACTTTGGAAGTTTAAAATAAAACTGTTAAGCTTTATTATTTAATTAATTAAAGTATCAGTTATAACATTTAAAAATAACTTTTAGAAATATGAAATAAAACTTATTAATAAACATTATATTTATGTTGAATTGCTAGTAATGTGCAATATATGTAAGGCTGTTTGACATTAAATAAACAATACATATGTTGATAAATATAACCATGGTTGTAGGTGACAATATGTTTGAGCAAGGTACAGTGCATGCCATTTTCAAAAAGTGACACACTTAAAAAATGTGGCACAAAATATGACACACTTCAAAAATGTGGCACTCTATGTGGCACACTTCAAAAATGTGGCACTCTATGTGGTTCTTCAAAAAATATTCCACTCTGTGACTTTTCCATCACTTGGCATTTCAAATTCTTGAAGTGTCTCAGTTACTTGAAAATATTTAAAATCTTTTCATTTGAACTTTGCATTTTTATAGTAACTAAATTGTAAACAAAATGTATCATATAATAAATTATTCCTTAAGCTTGACAACGTTCACAAAAAGACTACGCACTAATTCATTACAAATAACATGATGCAGTCATCAGCTTGAACACGTTGTTCCAATTTCGCCATCCGCTGAACAGAGCTCGCTCTTCAAGCTACCTCAACAGTGGAGTCTTATCCAACTACTATATCTTTTCCATCAGCTTATAGGATTATGATGCTGGATAAGATTACATTTTTTTGTAGCTTGAGGGGTAAAATTTTTTCATCGAAGGCTATAATTGGACAATTGTGCACTTGCAAGGTTGGAATATGGTATCATTAAATGTTATATCTACCATTTTTATGGTAAATATACAAACAAACTATCATATGAAACTCCGTAAGATTTTCTCTTCCTCCCTTTACCTTAATAACTAGTTTAGAAACCTGTATATTAATATTTTTAGTATTGTTATCATAATTACTGTAATATTGTACTCTATGCCAGTCTTACTTGCAGTTTTACCCAATTTCATTAACAACGAAAATATATTCTTAAGGTGACAACATTGGACTGAAAGAACCTGAACAAAGATGGAGTCAAGTACCTACTCCAAAATTCTTATAACTCACCCTTTAAAATTAAATACTTGTCCTTGTAGAACAAAAGATTTTCATTTTGTTCACAAAATTAAATTTATTTTTTATTTTTGTAGGATTTATACAACTTTAAATACACTTCATGTACTGTCGATGTAGATGAGAAAATATATTTAAATCTATGTAACTGATAATTTTTTCTGAATTTAATATACATAATTAAAATTAAAATGACGTTCTAGAACTATAATTTATAGTTTCTGAAAGTCTAAATAAAAAAAAACATCATTACACATTTTCTATGTCAAATTGTAAATACTTCTGAAAAATGGTTAATAATTGTATAAAAATGTAAATATTGTAATAGTTATTGTACCGATGTAATACAGTAACAACAATGTAATACAGTAACAACAATGTTAAACAATTTGCACGTTCAATAAATTGCTAAACTTTATTTAGTATGTAACCTTAAATAATTATAAGCCTTTTTAATTGCTTGCCTGTCAGTGTAGATAAGTTATGAAAAAGCATGAGCATGTTTATAAACTTTTAAATAAACCAAAGTCTTAGATTTTCTATTCTGCTCAAATAGTTTACCTTGATAAGTTAAAATTGTATTTTTTAATAACATTTGTAGTAAAATAAATTATATTAGTTACAAACTTAATTTAAAATTCAAATTAGTTTTGTGTTTTGGTTTTAAAGTAAAATAAATCTAAGAAATATTTATTTGAATAATTTTAATTTATTTTCGAAAAGTTGCAAATTTTCGTAAATATTTCGCAAAGATTTGAACAAGAAATTTAAATTTCAAGTTTTTGAAGTTATTAAAAATATTTTTTCTTACACATTTTTGTTTATTTATTTCTATTCATCATTTCTGCTTTATCTATTTATATTTATTCCTTTTTACTTTTATTATTTATTCGTTCTAATAAAGTTTCTGTTTATAAAAAATACTTATCAAACTACTAATTAAATTGTTTTTCAGCTATTACATTTATTTCAATTTATCTCATTTTGAAAACAAATAATATTTGAATGATAGACAATCAAACTAGTTTTAGTCAACGGATATATACGTTGGAAACACCACTTCTCGTCCGTGAACGATGTTAGCATTGAATCTGCTTAGCACCGTCTGAGAGCAATATGTTGTTGACCTTTAAATCGGTGAATGTGCTTAGTACTCATAGTCAGGTCCATTGAATTATATTAGAAAAGAAACAAAATAATAAATCATTTCAAAATGACATCCTTTTAAAAGGCTCAATATATTTTTGAAAAAAAAATCAAAATTGACGAATAAGCATTCTAATGTTCGCGCCATTGAAGCAATTGGAAATTTTGGTCATTTGACAATTTATTTTTGACTTTTTCAAGAATTTAGTAAAAAGAATATTTTAGATCGTTTTCGGAAAACTATTTATTTAACTTCAATTCAAACTGAAAACTGTTTTTATTATTTTTATTAAAAAAACATAATCTCTTTTTTCATAATGTTCTTAAATACTTCTAAAAGTTTTCACATTATTTACAAATATTTGTACTTAATTTAAATAATTACATTAAAATTCATAAAATCATAAAATTTTAATAAAAATCATTTCAATGAAAAGTGAAAAGATTTCATATAAATAATAATTAAGATTTTTATACAAGTAAGAGTGAAAAAATGTATTCTAAAAAGAGTGAAGGACTATATTAAAATATGGTTGAAAGAGTTTATTTAAAAATGAATGAAGGGTTACATTAACTCATTATCTAAAGGGTTTATTTAAAAAAAAGAGTGAAGGAGTCCATCCAAATAAGAGTAAAAGATTACATTAAATTATGATTGATAGTTTATTTAAAAATGTTGAATGCGTTAGGCTAAATATATGATTGAAAAGGTTTATTTAAAAAAAGTGAAGAAGTTCATCTAAATAAGTGTAAAGGATCATATTAAGATATAGTTGAAAAAGTTAGTTTAAAAAAAGGGTTTAAAAAAGGGCGAAGGATTACATTAAAATTTAATTGAAAAGGTTAATTTAAAAAATATGATTTAAATAGTTTATTTAAAAAAGAGTTAATGATTAAATTAAAATATGATTGAAAGAGTTTATTTAAAAAAGAGTAAGGGATTACATTAAAATATGATTGAATTAGTTTATTTAAAAAAGAGTAAAGGATTACATTAAAATATGATTGAAAGAGTTTATTTAAAAAATAGTTAATGATTACATTAAAATATGATTGAAAGAGTTTATTTAAAAAAGAGTTAATGATTACATTAAAATATGACTGAAAGAATTTATTTAAAAAAGAGTAAAGGATTACATTAAAATATGATTGATTTAGTTTATTTAAAAAATAGTGAAGGATTACATTAAATTATGATTGAAATAGTTTATTTAAAAAAGAGTGAAGGATTACATTAAAATATCATTGAAAAATATTATTTAAAAATAGTGAAGGATTACATTAAAATATAATAGAAAGAGTTTATTTAAAAAATAGTGAAGGATTACATTAAAATATGATTGAAAGAGCTTATTTAAAAAGAGTGAAGGATTACATTAAAACATGATTGAAAGAGTTTATTTAAAAAAGAGTGAAGGATTACATTAAAGTATGATTGAAAAAGCTTATTTAAAAAATAGTGAAGGATTACATTAAAAATGATTGAAACAGTTTATTTAAAAAGAGTGAAAGATTAAATTAAAATATAATAGAAAGAGTTTATTTAAAAAATAGTGAAGGATTACATTATAATATGATTGAAAGAGTTTATTTAAAAAAGAGTGAAGGATTATATTAAAATATGAATAAAAGAGTTTATCTAAAAAAGAATAAAGAAGTTCATCCAAATAAGAGAATAAGAGTGAGGGATTACATTAAAATATTTTTGAATGGGTATATTTTAAAAAATAAGAGTGAAGGACTATATTAAAATATATTTGAAGGGTTTTAAAAAAAGTGAAGAAAATCGTTCAAAAATCCGAAAGAGAAATGTAGATTAATGAAACGAGCCTAAATTAGAAGAACTTTAAAGTCATTTTAACATTATAAAAGATTAGAAAGTGAAAAGTGAATTATTTATTCAATCAATTTGACTTTTTATTGAAATTTAAATTTGATGCAAATTTGAAGATTGAGCCTTTTGAGCTAAAATACAAATATTTAATAAACCAAAAGTTATGTTTCTTACCAAGGGTGTGAACGAAGTGAAGCGAGAGCTCTATATTTGTTTTATTATTTATGGCAACTACTAAGTATAATTGATCATTTTGTTTTAGAACATATTTTTTGCCTTTAAAATTATCTTTTTTAAATGATTTTTGATTGACTTAGATTTACTTGTGATTATTTGCTCATGGAGTTCAAAATAATAAATTGAATTTAATGGTGAACATGAGTTTTATATTCAATATTTTTTTTAATTATATATCGTTTTCACATCATTGAGAGACACTAAATTTTTTTGCTTCCAGCTCAACAAGTTTAAATATTTGCTCAACCTTCTAGCTTGTATTATATTGATAGTAACTAAACAAATAAATAAATAAACACAACAAAATAAACAATTTAATAGAAAAAGAAAATCTTGATAAAATCATCAAAACAATGAACAGGTCATGTTGTGTATAAACATTTTTAATTTGGTTCAACTTGTAACTGCGTAAAGACTGAAAAATGATGCATCAAGTGAAAATAAAAACGGTTTCAACAAAATCTTGATTGGTTTTATACATCCAAATAAATTGAAACCATTTTACAGCGTAAGAATGATAGAAACATATAAAAAAAATCTTATATTCTTTTTTAAATAAAAAAACAACTTGCAAAAAGCAAATAAAACAATTTATTTAAATTGGAAAAGTTACAACAATTAAATTCATTTTGATAACCGATAGGTTTTAAAAGTTATATTTTTATTGTTTTTATATTGTATTTTTTCATCTAAAGATTCTTTTGTGAAAAAACTGGAAAATAATGTTTTTTTCATATAAATGTATAAAAGTGTCCGAACATTTTTAAAAATGTCTTAACAACAAATGTTAGCAATGATACACCACTCTCTGCCGAAGCAAATGAAGTCTATGAAAGCGTACTTGAACCATCTATTTTGTGGATGGGGATGGCACAATTGGATAAGGCTTCATTGTTCATGTGGTTTGAAGAGCAAACCCTGGCCGGCTGAGGACAGCAGGTTGCAAATTTATTTCACATTAATGCCCGCAAAGTCATAAACAAATGATAGGTTTCATTTCTTTAAGTTAGAAGTAAAAAGTCAACAACTATGAGTTGAAAAGTATAACTTGGGCATATACACTGAAAATTGACATCATCAAATTAACATTGCACACTTTTTTGTTGATTCAATCAACTTTCTTGTTATTCAATCAAAATGGTATCACATTAGTACAATGTGATATGGTTTTGAATGAATCACAAAAAGGTTTACACTGTTAACAAAGGTTAGTCAATTTGATGATGTAAATTTTGACTATTTTAGATATGATGGTTTGTCAAGTGTGTATCAGGTATACTAAACTTTAGTTTCTTATTAGTTCTAAGTAAAACATTAAACATTTTAATTTGATTTAAATATAGTAATAGTTTACTTGAAATGATAGAGCAGCATTTAAATCATAATTATTTAAAATTGATAATTACAAAAACAAAATAGTGTTTTTTTATTTTTTGTAATTAATGTGTTTAATTGTAACATTTTTTACTATAATTCTTAAATCATTTTGTTATTATTATTCTAAGAGTTTACTTGAAATGATAGAATAAAGTTCATAAATAACTATAGTTGATTATTAAAAAAACGTCAAAGATTTTTCAAACTTTTTAAATTTTTAAGGTTTTTTATTATGTACTTTAAATTTATATTTACAAATAAAAAGTTTTCATATTATTTATATATAATTTAGTTGATAAAAGCCCTCTTGAAATGATAGAATAAAATTTAAATCATAAATAATTATTATTGAATGTTTGTTTATTTAATCATAAATAAGCACGAAGTAAAATAAAGAAAACATGTATAGAGAGGATTGCCGTTAAACTTAAATTGGAGGAAATGTTTACAAAAACAACAAGAAAAGTTATTTTACTAATTGTTCTGAAATTTTCCTGAACGTTTTTCAATAAACAATTATAAACATCGATGGTTCACATTTTATGCTATCATTCCAAGAAATATTTTACCAACAAAATAATATATGGGTTAACTACAATGAAAAATTATTTTTTAATATATAAAAAACATATTTTAATGTTGTATTTTTAATTAAAATTATTATTAAGAAACTACAGTTTAGTGCGTGACTTGGCTAAGGAATAAATGTTGTTACTATCATTTATATTTAGTTAATAAATTGTTTTAAAATGTTTGTTTTTGCGAGATGCAGAATTTAAGAAACTCTTTGATTTTAATTAATATAATATTTGAAAATATATATTTTAGTTAATAAAAAACTTGAGCAAATCCTTTTAAGTTATGAGCTATTCTAAATATTTAAATATATTTGTACCATCGGTGGTACAAGTATTTGACATTTTTCAAATCAAAAAATGAGAATAATTAAGTTATTAATTATTATTTTTTGTTGTAAATTCCATTCTGTGAAAATCAATGGTATATTTCCACAAAAAATAAAAATAAATAACTTCATTATCCTTTTTTTTCTATTATTTACCTGAGTTATTGATTTAAAACTTTTATTTGTAGTTGACAAATTCTTATAATTAATTTATGTTTGACTAAGAACATTTTTGAAATTCTTTTTATTTGTTTGATATTTTTTATGATTATTTAACTTCAATTTATGAACTCTTTTTTGAAACATGAGTTTGTAATTATTTCATTTTACAATTGAAAAAAAAAGTTATAAACATTTTTCAATTTTTTTCATAATAGAAGAAAAATGTGTTCCAATTCATTTTTTATTTACTTTTTTCAGAAATAAATTTCCATACAATTCTTTATAGAAAATTATATAAAATATTATAGTAACTTTTCTCTTGTTTGGTCAATTCAATAAAAAGTTGTTTTACATTTGTGAAAACCAAAACTAGGAGACATAAAAAGATTTTGTATGTTTATTATTTTATTTCTCATAAAACATTTTACTTCAAATTTATGAGTTTGTTTTCGTTTTCAATTTGGACTAAGTCATGTTTTTTTAATTAGGCTACTTCAACAAAATGCCATGACTTGTTTTGAAAAATAAACATTTTTATATTTGTTATTTTTTCATATAGAAATGTTTTAAGAAATTAGATTTGAATATTTTGGAATTTATATTCCCTTCAATGTTATTAAATAAACCTCTTCATTTAGATATTTTAGAACATTTCCGGTATAATAATAATATAAAAATAATAATAATAATAATACAAATAATAGTATAATAACAATATCTTTCATCATTATAAAACATGTATACTGATGAAGCATACGTTATCCATAACTAATAATAACATTTTTATTTCAACAGAAGTTGACATAAAATAATGCTTTTCAAAGACAATTTTAATTAATGAAATTGTACTAAGTAGCATATTTAAGATTTTTATTATATTAATTGTCAGTGTCTTAAGGCTAAACTATAATATAACGTAAGGGAAAATTGAATATTTTTTATGAAAAATATAGAAATAGAAAGTTGAACTTTAGTTTAAATATGTTTGTTTGTGAAATAACTGTTTAATGTATCATACCCAGTGGGCAACCAACGTCGTTTCAACCATTGTTTGAGAGTTGAACTTAGGTATGTTAGCAACAAACCCAAAACAAACGTTATTAAAATATTGAATTTTGCTAAACCTTTGTCTTTGGAATTATTTTTGAAGTCAACGTAGTATGAACATCTGATAACGTTATTTAAACATTATAACAACTTTTCGTACACATTTTACTCTAACCAACTTCAATAAAACGTTATATGAACACAACATTGTTTCAACTAACCATCATTTAACATTTGAAGAGATATTGTTACATAAGCGACGTTAATGAAACGTTGAATACAGGCGTTTCAGAAATGTTAAACAATAATTAGTTGGAACAACGTTGTTTTAAAAATGTTCATATAACGTTGTACTGAAGTCTGTTAAAGTAAAATGTGTACGCAAAGTAGTTATAACGTTTAAATAACGTTATCAGATGCTCATACAACGTTGTCTTAAATAATAATTCGAATGACAAATAATTTGCAAAATGCCACGTTGTATAAATGTTAAAAGATTTTAAAATAACGTTGTGACAACATTAAAATGTATTACTATAAGGACTAGAATACATTAACATTTAAAAATAACTTTGATGTTGGGTAAGTGAGGGTTTCATGCTGCATTGAAGAAGGTTGAAAGGTATCTGTTCTCTCCATTGACACAATGAAAAGCAAATGCATTGGCACCATCCACATTGAATACCAAATGCATTGACACAGTTCACATTGAATTATAAATGCATTGGCACCATCCACATTGAATACCAAATGCATTGACACAGTTCACATTGAATTATAAATGTATTGGCACCATCCACATTGAATACCAAATGTATTGACACTGTTCACATTGAATTCTAAATGTATTGGCACCGTCCACATTGAAAACCAAATGCATTGCCATTGTTCACATTGAATTCAAAATGTACTGGCACCATCCATATTGAATGCCAAATGCATAGCACCATCCAGATTGATTCCAATTGTATTGGCACTGTCCACACTGAATGCCAAAGGTATTAGCTCAGTCTACATGGAATTCCAAATGCATTGACATCGTCCATACTGAATGCCAAATAAATTGGCACTATCCACAATAAATGTCAATTGCATGGCACCGTCTAAATTTAAGGTCAAATGCATCGACAACGTGCGTTTTGAATGCTAAATGCTTTGGCACCGTCTACATTGAATACCAAATGCATTGGAACAGTTGACATTGGCTACGAATTACATTAGCGCCGTCCACATTAAATGCCAAATGCATTAGAACCGTCCACATTGAATGTCAAATGCATTAGAACCGTCCACATTGAATGCCAAATGCATTAGCACCATCCATATTGAATGCCAAATGCATTAGCACCGTCCAGATTGAATGTAAAATGCATTAGCACTGTCCACATTGAATGCCAAATGCATTAGCACCATTCACATTGAATGCCAAATATATTAGCACCGTCCACATTGAATGCCAAATGCATTAGCACCGTCCACATTGAATGTCAAATGCATTAGCACCGTCCACATTGAATGTAAAATGCATTAGCACCGTCCACATTGAATGCCAAATGCATTAGCACCGTCCACATTGAATGTAAAATGCATTAGCACCGTCCACATTGAATGCCATGTGCATTAGCACCGTCCACATTGAATGTCAAATGCATTGGCGCTGTCCACCTTGAACGCCAAATGCATTAGTACTGTCCATATTTAATGCCAAATGTATTTGCACCGTTCACATTGAATGTAAAATGCATTAGTACTGTCCATATTTAATGTCAAATGCATTAGCACCGTCCACATTGAATGCCAAATGCATTAGCACCGTCCACATTAAAGGCCAAATGCATTGACACCGTCCACATTTAATGCCAAATGCATTAGCACCGTCCACATTGAATGTCAAATGCATTAGCACCGTCCACATTAAAGGCCAAATGCATTGACACCGTCCAGATTGAATTCTAAATGCATTGGACCCACCCAAATTGAATACCAAGTGCATATGCTCTGAATCATTTTTTTTAAAATATAACTTTTTCATATTTTACAATAGATCAAACTATCGAACGAAATCCTTAGATTGGGTGTCCATAAATTACATTATAAATCCGTAAAATAGAAGTGCGATCATGTTTTTTTAAATATTTATGCCTAATGATAATATAAATATTTTTTTACAGTTATGGGAAACGCAGCTGGGTATCCTGCAGCTGACAAAAGGATCCTACGAACTGAACCAACGAAGTAAGTCCTGCAGCCTTCCCGGAACTTGAGTCCTATTGGCAGCGAACAAAAAAAGGGAATCTCGATGATGTTGAAATCTATTTAGCCAACCTTTGCCTTAATTATTTATATAGTAATTAATTAAGTTTAATTAATTTAATTAATTAAATAATTAATTAGTAATTAATTGCATTTATGTAAAAACTATCATTTTCATATTTGTAGAATAAATTTATTTTTGAATAAATTAAAAAATGTCAAAAATGTAAGATTAAAGCAATGAGTTTTTCACAATTAATACAATGACAATCATAGTTTTTATATGAAAATTGAAATTTAATAGCGATAAAGGCTGCAATAGTAGTTTAAGATAATTTAATGATTTATTTTAATTGTAATAAACGTTATAGTTATGTTTTATCTGGTGTTACTTAAAGTTTAATAAAAAAAAATACTTTATTAGAAAAAACTTTTTTGAACTTACATTATGTTCAAATAATTTTGGGTATATGGTGAAAATCAAATTTTAGTTTTCAAGCATATAAATACTGCATAACTAAAAACATATTCACCTATTTGAAAATATTAAGAAATGATATTATATAATGGCCTTGTGGTTTAAATTAAATGTTGTTGTGGTTAACAACTTAAAGAAAAAGTAATAAAGGCTAATTTTTTGCAAGTATTGAAAAATAATTCATACTAACCAAGTCACAAAACTCATGATGTTATTGATAAATCATTGAATAGAAAACTCAATGTTAATAAAGTTATAAAAAATGAACCTTAATGTAAACAAGTTTTCTTTTCAACATATGATCCACCTTGAAAATAATTAGCCATCTTTTTTGGACGTTTTCTTCAACCAAGTTCATAATTAGCAACGTTTATGATTTTTATATTGAATTGTTCTTTTTTACCAACAATATCAGAAAAATTATATAATATAAATACATTGACAACCTAAAATGAATTTTCACTTTTTTCGCACTGTTTACCAGTACCATATTCCCTTACTACTAATTTCAAAGGAAGGTGGTATGAACAAAAGTTTAATAATGGACATCTCTACATTATCAGACAAACAAGTATACTCATCACTTGGTGTCTCTCTATTTTGTTAAAAACGTAATTTTGAAAAAATATTCAAAATTTCAGATTTGTTTAATACTTTGTATTGACTAGATTCTACTATATAGAATAAAATTATTTAAAAAAACAGTTTATTCAATTTAAGCTTTTGTTTATTTCAACATTCAAATCTTGTCCATTTTTATATGTTGAAGAACAATGTTCACACTTTTCAATACTCTTAATGTTAGACTTCGAAGGAAAAATTCGTCCTATTGTAAAATCTAAATGTTATGACAACTTTTTTCAATATTTTCAAAATAATATTGTAGTTAAGAATAAAAAAATCAAACGAATACACAAAATAAATGTTTTCCATTCCTATGAATTATGAACTGTGAAATCAAAATAATATTCTTAGCTAGGATGACCATGCTACTTTTTTCAAAAGTTCAAAATGTTTTAACAATGATTTACAATGACCTATGTTTGTGATATTTACCCTTTAGCGTCCATGGGGACAAATACTGTATGTCGCGTTTGAGAAGGTTTATTTTCAATGCAAACTCTGATGTGTTGAAGACCTTAAAATAATACTTACTCGGTCGCTAAAGGGTTAAGATCTGTTTTTGTAGCAATATAAAATTGACTTCTCGACGTAATGATGCTCAGGGATTTGAAAAATGTTATTATTAATTTGCATGTCTAATATTTAATTAGCAAACAAATTAAAAGTTTAATTAATTATTAAATACTTGTTTTGTTAATTGTTTATATTAAATGTTCGTTGAATTTTAATTAGTTTAACTATTTAAGGTTATCAATATAACGATTGTTTGTAACACGTGAGGCATAATCCTATTTAAATATCACCATTCACTGACAAATATTATTTATTATTAAATAATATTTATTAAACATTATTTATTAAAGTATTTGTAAAACGTTTAGTTTTCACAAAGTCTGTCAGTCAAATTGTTTTCAAACACTTATAACAATTTCTGATGTATCAACATATTTGCTGTATAATTTATTTTGCAAAAGTGAGGAAAAGCTTGTGTCATCGTACATCTAACACCATTCTTAGAACCAACTTTTACTCTAAATTTGAAGTAATTTAGGCCTATACTCCATACAAATGTATATAAACATCTTTTTATTAGCAATGTAACACACAATTAATATGTTCTGCAAGACAAACCAAAAAAGAAACAAATTTTATTTATATTGGGAATGTAAACAGACAGACAGCTTTTTGACTTTTTAAAATTAAATTGCTATGAGAACAACCAATTACGAAAGTGACGTCATGTTTTCAATTTTTTCCGATAAAATTTATCCGAGAACGTAACTTATAATTAGTAGTAAAGTGACTTTAATAAAAAGAGATTTTCAAACAATGCTTCCCTAGAAATGATCTTCAAAAAAAACGTTATTTCCAAGTATGTCTTAATTAAAAGCTTGAGCCGAACCTAACGTACCCCTAATAAATTGGGTTGTTTTAAGACCTGTTTGAATCTACGAAAACCATTAATTGTAAACTTTGAAGGAATTTTATAAAATCATTCACCGACGACGGGTTATCAAGTTTTTAAAAACTTGGGTCGTATGTACATTACAATAAACAATCGTCTTAAGTTTGTCGCAAATTTCTGGTGTATGCACCTTATAAAAAACGTTCGTATTAAGTTTGTCAGGTTGGTAGTAGGATTATTTTGGGTTTGGTGAATGATTTTATAAAGTTCGTTAAAATTTTTCAATTGAGGGTTTTCTCAAGTTCGTGAAGATCTAAAACAACCCCATTTCTTAGGGGTACTTCTCAGGTTTTTTATTAGGACAAACTTGGATTTTTTTAGACTAGCCAACAAAATATAGTCAATGAAAAATGATTGAAATACAGAAAAAACATTAAAAACAGTATCGAATTTCACATATGTATTCCCACCTCTACACATGTCTAACACCAGATAAAATGTCGAATAGATGGTGGTGCGAGAAATTATTAAACTAATATGATCACTGGTATGTCCCAGGAGGATCAGTGTGACTGTAAAAAAAAATTAAAACTGCACACAGAATCATACACACGACCAACTTAACACAAAATCTAGTAAAGGCGGTCTTGCCATGTCGCTATTTATCGAAATAAAAACTTCCTAGATTGTCTTTTACCCACACACAACATGCACACATACACATACGCATACACATACTAGACGTCGACCATGTGCTATATGTCGACCCCTTTATATAAAAAAACACAGTATTCACTAATTATTTAATATTTTCAGCTAATAATCACCCTACATTAGCATTAAAACTTTAAAATTCTTGATACCACAGGACATTTAAATCAGCAAACTAATAACTGATCAGTTGGATGACGCCGGTCGTCTTTACACCCTTGTGCTTAAGGGGTCGACGATTAGTAGTCTTACCCTACACATACACGCATACACATACTCATACGCATACCCACAACATGCATGCATACACATACGCATACACATAAGCATACGCATACCCACAACATACACGCATACACATGTACACGTGCATGTGCAGAAAATGATTCACTTTACTAGCATAGACACATCGTAAAAATGCTGAAAAGTATAACAATAAATCTGATAATGTAATAAAAGACAATAATAGCATCATTATTGTAATACAAATTAATGTATGGATAATTGTTCATTATTATAATAATGTATTTTTTAATTAAAATAATAATAAAGGCTCATTATCTTTAGGTTCATTACTTTATTGTTGTATCAAGATTTTTTTCACTGAAGCTTTATCTTCTTTGTAACTTCGTTATTTATAGTTTCAAGTTGGAGGAAAATTAAATAGTTTCTTATTTTACACTTTTCAAACTAAGGAAGTAGATTTTTTTAAATCGTGAATTAAAAATGAATTATAAAGCTTCTATGTTATGACTTCTTGATTATTAAATAAAGAAATGCTGAAATACCTGTAAGGCATAAACAATTTCAAGAAATATCTTTTTTTCAAAACATTAAAATATTTAATAAGTTATTCCAGAACTTAGGTCGACTGTAGGTATTTTCACTTAATCTGGAAGTCATCATAAAATGGGCAAATTTTTTCACTAAGACAAGCTAATGCAAAAAACTGCACCATTGATATGCAAATAGGGGAAAGATTTTCATCACCAACGATGATCTGCTTGTTATTATTATTATTATTATTATTATTATTATTATTATTATTATTATTATTATTATTATTATTATTATTATTATT